>JAWQEG010002725.1:0-87625 GCA_033782935.1 Petrolisthes cinctipes
TACTCTCACACACGTTTGTAAACATTGATTAATTAAGCATTGTGGGCTCACGAAAGATTAATTAAGAATAAAATAATATGCTGGTCTTCCTACATACTTACTTACCTACTTACCTACCTATCTACTTACTTACCTACCTACCTAACTACTTACCTACTTACTTGTCTGCCTCCTTCCTTACCTACCTACCTACCTACCTACTTACCTGTCTGTCTCCTTACGTAACTATCCCTGTTTCCTTCCCTACTTACATACCTACTTACCTGTCTGTCTCCTTACATAACTACCCCTCTGTCTCCTTCCCTACTTACCTACCTACCTACCTACCTAGTTACCTGTCTATCTCCTTACATAACTACCCCTCTGTATCCTTCCCTACTTACCTACCTACCTACCTACCTACCTACCTAGTTACCTGTCTGTGTCCTTACATAACTATCCCTCTGTCTCCTTCCCTACCTACCTACCTACCTACCTACCTAGTTACCTGTCTGTCTCCTTACATAACTACCCCTCTTGCTCCTTCCTTATTTACCTACCTACCTACCTACCTACCTACCTAGTTACCTGTCTATCTCCTTACATAACTATCTCCCTCTACCTACCTACCTACCTACCTAGTTACCTGTCTATCTCCTTACATAACTATCCCTCTGTCTCCTTCCCTTCTACACCCCTCCCCTCCCTTCCCTTATTCGGTCTCTCCATCCCTCTTTTTCTAGCTGCTCCCTCCATACCGATCGAGACAACACGGCCCCATACAACCCTCACAGACTTTATAATGAAGAGGGGTACTTCACTTTTGTTACATTGGAGTGGGGGGGGGGGGGGTTAGGGGGGTGCAGGAGTAGGGGACAGGCTTGGAGGGGTGGGGGGGGGTGCGAGAGTAGGGGGACAGGCTTTGGAGGTGGGTTAGGGAGGTGTGGGAATAGGGGACAGGCTTTCTACCCCCCCCCCCACTCCCCAAGCCTGTTCCTCTATTCCCGCACCCTCCCCCCCCAGTCCCCCCCCCTCATACCACCCCTCAAGTCTGCTGTCCCCTACTCCCGCACCCCCTTAATTAATGAAGGAAACTCTATTTGGCAATTATTAGGAAGGTTACTGCATGAATACTAAAAACTATACCAGAATACAACAGACCACTAAATATCACACATAATTATTCATAAATTATAAATAAATAAATAAATAGTACTTGGGCTAAATGAGTATCAACTCTGTATATATAATTTATTTTAATTATAATACGTAAATAAAACAAGGGATAAAATCAATGTTAAATGTTACTAATAGGGAATCTGTTTTCATGTATATACTCTGGTGGAATCATTAGCTTTCTAAATTACCAAATAAAAAAAATATATTCTTCCTTTAAAATTAATCATACTATTATAATTATACTGTACTACCTGCTTCACCATGTTGTTGTTGATGTTGTTGATCGAGTTTGTTGTTGTCAGTGTGAGTGCCAAATGATGAGTGTGGCAGCTTGAGGATAATAGTAGTAGTTGTTGTTGTTGTTGAGATGACGAGGTACAGAATCCAAGGTTACAACTGCACACGGTTACCAATCAAAAGGGAGTTATGAGTCTAAGCTGACAACACACACATACATATACATATACATACATACATGCATATATACACACATATATACACATACACACACATACACACATATACACACACATATACACATACACACACACACATACATATACACACACATATACACATACATACATACATATACACATACATATACACACATACACACATATACACACATACACACACACACACACACCGTACTACAGTATATATTTAGACACACCAACACACTCAATATAAGTTAAACACTAAAAATAATCCAGACAAGAAAGCTGCGAGAAGGAATTTACAACATTCTTTAGATTTTAACATGTTGACAGCTAGGTTCTCTTTCGACGGACGATCTTTTCACAGACAGATTGAAAGTCGGACAGCAAATAATTATAAAGTTTTCAAAGATACCAAGGTAAAGCGAGGTTTTATGTTTTGACTGCATGGCTATTTCACCCCTTCACTTTATACTCAATAAAGTGTGAATTATTCGGGTTAAAGGGGTCACAATTAAGTAACCTTGTATACATGTAAGTTTGATAATATAATCTTAGGTACAGCTGTTCTTCAGAAAATTATGTCGTCAACTTATAGCAATTAAAGTCTCCCTTGTCAGTTTACTTCTGTTTATTTACCAAAGTGAAGATGTTAGACTCGAGGTTATTACAGTTTTAGAAATGAACTCTATAGGGTCTTCAATAATCATCCTATATATTCTCTTTTTCCACACAGGGTCTATTAATATTTCACTCACTCACAGGTGGATGCTATATACGGTAGGAGGAATTAATGTCCCGTGACCACCACCACCACCACCAGTCTCACTAGATAGAGCCTCTTCAAACTGTTTTAGATAAGTGTATAGTCAGTCGTCAACAGAAACTCGTCCCATTCAGCTCGAGTGAGAGGAGGAGCGACTGGAGATCTGACAGTGTTATATATACATGTACAGTCGTGGTCAATAATAATCATCCACATATGGGTATCTCAAATAATTTACTGTCTAATGTTTTCACGTTCACATATAATGTTATTGTTTAAAGTAGTGTGTAGCTACTTGTATTAAATTTAAAAGATGGTAGTTAACCTATTTATTGGAAAGTTTATCATCTAAGGAACAGAGGGAAGCTGTCAAACTTTTACGTGAGTTACCCCTATATGGATGATTATATTTGACCACGACTGTACATACAACTTTTCACAGCAGCAGTATCTTTAATTAAGGGGAGGGTTTGGTGTTGGTAAATCTGGAGCAACTGAATCCTCCAAACTATTCCAAGCAACAACAGAACACCATTATTGTTGCTCTTCTGGTCCTGTTTCCTGGCATTATACTTTGGAGGAATTAAGGGGGTGCGGGGGTAGGGGACTGGTTTGGGGGGGTGCGGGATTAGGGGGACAGGCTTGAGGTGGGTAGAAAGCCTGTCCTCTATTCCCGCAACCCCATAACCCCCCCCCCCCTCCCCCAAGCCTGTCCCCTTACTCCCGCACCCCCTAACCCCCCCCCCAAGCCTGTCCCCCTATTCCCGCACCCCCCCCCCAAGCCTGTCCCCCTATACCCGCACCCCCCCCAAGCCTGTCCCCCTATTCCCGCACCCCCCCCTAAGCCTGTCCCCCTATTCCCGCACCCCCCCAGTCCCCCCCCAAGGCTGTCCCCTACGCCCGCACCCCCTTTAAATCATTATTATTATTATGTTTTGTTCATGGCTTCTATATAGTTTGTTTCATGTTCACATATAATGTTATTGTTTTAAGTAGTGTGTAGCTGCTTGTATTAAATTAAAAGATGGTAGTTAACGTGTGTGTGTGTGTTATTGTTTTAAGTAGTGTGTAGCTCCTTGTATTAAATTAAACGATGGTACTTTACCTATTTATTGGAAAGTTTATCAGCTAACAGAGGGAAGCTGTCAAAAATTTAAGTGAGGTACTCCTATATGGATGATTATTTTTTACCACGACTGTACGTACGCTCCTTATTACACACGATATCCAAAAAAATATCACATACCTGCCTACTGTTCGTTCATCTGACATATAGTTATTATGGAAATAAACAAAACTGTGCAGAAAATCAATCACAAAAATAGCTTTGCTTAAATAAAAATAATAATAATATGCACTTATCAAAAATATATCAAAACTGTGCTAACATATAACATGATACTAGTTGCTATTTTGATGATATTTCCAGGTAATAATTTTAGGTTCGTAGGGTTTGTGAGTGACGCTGTATCCATGGTAACGAGGTGATGCAATAGTGGAGAGAGAGAGAGTGTTCTGGCCACGACGCATGTACACTACATCTGTTTTATATTATTAGTAAGTAAACCAAACTAGAATAATAATAATGATTTAAAGGGGGTGCGGGCGTAGGGGGATAGGCTTGGGGGGGGACTGGGGGGGTGCGGGAGTAGGGGACAGGCTTGGGGGGGTTTTGGGGGGGTGCGGGAGTAGGGGACAGGCTTGGGGGGGTTTTGGGGGGTGCGGGAGTAGGGGACAAGCTTGGGGGGGTTTTGGGGGGTGCGGGAGTAGGGGGACAGGCTTGGGAGGGGGGGGGACTGGGCGGGGGGGTGCGGGATTAGGGGGGTCGACAGACTTGGGGTGGGTAGAAAGCCTTCGGTCCCTTATTCCAGCACCCCCATAACCCCCCCTCCCCAAGCCTGTCCCCCTACTCCTGCACCCCCCAAAACCCCCCTAAGCCTGTCCCCTACTCCCGAACCCCCCAGGTCCCCCCCCCCAAGCCTGTCCCCTACGCCCGCACCCCCCCAAGCCTGTCTCCCTATTCCCGCACCCCCCCAGTCCCCCCCCCAACCTGTCCCCTACACCCGCACCCCCTTTAAATCATTATTATTATTATTATTATTTTATTTTGTTCATTTTCAATTTGCAGGACCACGTATTGTACCAGTGAAGGAACTCAAGGAAGATCCCATATAACTCTACCTACCTACCTACCTACCTACCTACAACAAGAGTGGGTTTTATTCACCGTCTACCTACCTACCACCATGAGACAACACAGAAGAAGAAAACGGAGGGAAGAAGATGGTGTGGAGGTGGTGGGACTGACACTACAACTACTAATACAACTAGAAATACTACAACTACATCCACCACCACCAACAACCTCAACCACAACAACCACCATGGAGAATCATCTGTGTCTGTGTGTGGTGGTGGTGGTGGTGGTGCTACGAGTGATAATAATAATGGTGGTAGTGGTGGTGGTGGTAGTGGTGGTGGTAGTGGTAGTGTGTTGTTGGTGTTGGTAGTGGTAGTGGTGGTAGTGGTGGTGGTGGTGGTGTTATAGTATTGCCTGCCTTAAACACCAATATCACTCGTCACACCTTACATCAACTTCTCATTACCACCGAGATTATAGTACCTCCTTCGGTAATTATTAATATACACACACACTCTCACATTCTCTCTCTCTTTTCCACCTTCTCTCTCTCTCTCTCTCTCATGCCTTCTTTTCCTACCTTCTCTCTCTCTCTCTCTCATGCCTTCATTTTTCACCTTCTCTCTCTCTCTCTCGCATGCCTTCTTTTCCTACCTTCTCTCTCTCTCTCTCTCTCTCTCTCTCTCCTCTCTCTCTCTCTCTCTCTCTCTCTCTCTCTCTTAAACTTCAAGTGGATAATACCCAAGTTTGGTTATGGATCGAGGGTTGCCCAAATTCAGCAGACCCATAATATAGATTTGTTGTTGTCCATTGAACATCCTCACTACTTAAGTACAGTTGTAGACATGAATGGGTGGTACAGCCCAAGTAAAAGATGGTAAATTTCTCCCAATAACAAGTTCCTTATCAAGTGCCCAATAGGAGACACCATGCAGGGGCAGAAGTCAGTATTGAGGATGGTAATAAAAAGCAAGTACCTGATAATAGACACTGGTTAGGTTAGGTTAGGTTAGGTTGGTAAATAGGAGGGGTAGAAGTCAGTATTGAGGATGGTAATAAAAAGCAAGTACCTGACAGGCTAGGGGAGGGGGGGAGGGGGTTAGTTGGGTGAGGGAGTAGGGGGACAGGCTTTCTACCCACCCCAAGCCTGTCCCCCTATTCACGCACCCCCCAAACCCCCCCCCAAGCCTGTCCCCTACTCCCGCACCCCCCAAATCCCCCCTCCCCAAGCCTGTCCCCCTACTCCCGCACCCCCCAAAACCCACCTCCAGGCCTGTCCCCTACTCCCGCACCCCCCTAAACCCCCCCAAGCCTGTCCCCCTACTCCCGCACCTCCCAAGCCTGTCCCCCTACTCCCGCACCCCCCCTAAACCCCCCCCAAGCCTGTCCCTTACTCCCGCACCCCCCTAAAACCCCCCCTATTCCCGCACCCCCTTACAACTGTAATTTCAATATCAGAATTTTATGTTGTTTTCTGATCACATGATAATACGTGTTTCTATATCAATCCTATTTCTTCTCTATCTCCTTCATTTTTCTCTCTCCTCAGCTTAAATTAAATCATTCTATTCAATTTTTAAAGGGAATTAATTATATAGAATGTATTGTGGTCAGATACATTGTTTGTGTGTGTGTTGGTGTTGGTGATGGTGGGTGTAACTGGTGGGACTAAGGAGACAGGGATGGTCAGTGGTGGTCGTAGTGGTAGTGGTAAGGACATTAGTAATAAGGCAGTGAAAGGTACAACAGCAGGAGCAGGAGGTGTTGGCCAAACGAAACCTGATAAGGTAGCAGCAGCAGCCAGGAATGAAGGAAATAATGAAGGGAGCTGGAGTTACAAGTCAGGAGGAAAGAAAGGAATGGTGAAGCCAAAGGAGTCAGCTGGAATGAAGGGAAGAGGTGCAATGAAGAAGCCTGAGAAGCCAGCAGGGATGAAGAAAATAATGAAGGGGGCAGGACTTATGAAGCCAACAAAGTCATCAGGAATGAAAGGAAAGGGAATGATGAAGCCCAAGAAACCAACAGAAAGGAAGGGAAAAGGAATGATGAAGCCCACAAAATCAACAGGAATGAAAGGAAAGGGAATGATGAAGCCCAAGAAATCATCAGGTATGAAGGGAAGAGAAATGATGAAGCGTTAGAAGGCAACAGGAAAGAGAATGATGAAGCCCAAGAAGTCATCAGGAATGAAGGGTACAGGTGTTATGAAGCCCAAGAAGTCATCAGGAATGAGGGTACAGGTGTTATGAAGCCTAAGAAATCATCAGGAATGAAGGGTACAGGTGTTATGAAGCCCAAGAAGTCATCAGGAATGAAGGGTACAGGTGTTATGAAGCCCAACAAGAAGGGAATGATGAAACCCAAGAAATCCTCAGGGATGAAGGGAGTAATAAAGCCCAAGAAGTCATCAGGAATGATGAAACCCAAGAAATCCTCAGGGATGAAGGGAGCAGGAGTAATGAAGCCCAAGAAATCCTCAGGAATGAAGGGAGGCAGGAGTAATGAAGCCAAGAAATCCTCAGGAATGAAAGGGTCAGGAGCCATGAAATACAAGAAGTCAACTGGAATGAAAGGACCAATGAAACATCATAAGTCTTCAGGGATGAAAGGAAAATATAAGAAGTCTTCAGGAATGAAAGGACCAGGAATGATGAAACCCAAAAAGTCTTCAGGGAAGAAAGGAGAAATGAGGCATGGTAAGTCATCAAAGGGAGTTATGAAGCCCAAGAAGTCTTCAGGGAAGAAAGGAGAAATGAAGTACAAGAAGTCATCAGGGATGAAAGGACCAATGAAACATGGTAAGTCATCAGGGATGAGAGGACCAATGAAACATGGTAAGTCATCAGGGATGAAAGGACCAATGAAACATGGTAAGTCTTCAGGGATGAAGGGACCAATGAAACATGGTAAGTCATCAGGGATGAAGGGACCAATGAAGCATCGTAAGTCATCAAAGGGAGTTATGAAGCCCAAGAAGTCATCAGGAATGAAAGGACCAATGAAGAAGTCATCAGGAATGAAAGGACCAATGAAGAAGTCATCAGGGATGAAAGGACCAATGAAGAAGTCATCAGGGATGAAAGGACCAATGAAACACAAGAAATCCAACAAGTATTCAGGGATGAAGAATAAAGGAACAGGAATGATGAAACACAAAAAGTCAGGAAGCATGAAAGGACCAATGAAAAAGTCAGGAGGAATGAAAGGACCAATGAAAAAGTCAGGAGGAATGATGAAGCCCAAGAAACACAACAAGTATACAGGTATGAAGAATAAAGGAACAGAAACGAAAGGTATGAAGAATAAAGGAACAGGAATGAAACACAACAAGTATAAAGGAGCAGGAATGAAACAAAACAAGTATAAAGGTATGAAGAATAAAGGAACAGGAATGAAACAAAACAAGTATAAAGGCATGAAGAATAAAGGAACAGGAACGAAACAAAACAAATATTCTGGGATGAAAAATAAAAAAGCAGGAATGATGAAACCCAAGAAGCAGCATTCTGGGATGAAGAACAAGTAGACAAGTATGAAGAATAAGACAATGATGAAGCCCAAGAAGCACAGTAAACATTCTGGGATGAAAAACAAGAGAGCAGAAGGAATGATGAAGCCCGATAAGAAGGGGAAAGGAAAGAATAAATGAATGAAAATGTAGGAGAGGAGGATGAAGGGGACAAGAAAAGGATGAAGAAGATGATAATATTATATACAGTACATACACACAACAACTTAGCCATTGTAGCTTATAATAATCATTCAAGCCTAATATACAGTTCTCCCTCTCCTCTCTCTCTCTCTCTCTTTAAACATCATCACTATTCTACAACTGTTATGGCCGTATTTCAACAACTTAGCCATTGTAGCTTATAATAATCATTCAAGCCTAATATACAGTTCTCCCTCCCCTCCCTCTCTCTCTCTCTCTCTTTTTAAACATCATTACTATTCTACAACTGTTATGGCCGTATTTCAACAACTCAGCCATTGTAGTTAATTATAATATCATTCAAGCCTAATATATAGTTCCCCCTCTCCTCTCTCTCTCTCTCTTTAAACATCATCACTATTCTACAACTGTTATGGCCGTATTTCAACAACTCAGCCATTGTAGCTTATAATATCATTCAAGCCTAATATATAGTTCCCCCTCTCCTCTCTCTCTCTCTCTTTAAACATCATCACTATTCTACAACTGTTATGGCCGTATTTCAACAACTCAGCCATTGTAGCTTATAATATCATTCAAGCCTAATATATAGTTCCCCCTCTCCTCTCTCTCTCTCTCTTTAAACATCATCACTATTCTACAACTGTTATGGCCGTATTTCAACAACTCAGCCATTGTAGTTAATTATAATATCATTCAAGCCTAATATACAGTACTCCCTCCCCTCCCCCCTCCCCTCTCTCTCTCTGTTTAAACATCATCACTATTCTACAACTGTTATGGCCGGGGTTAATTCACTTTGGTTACATTGGAGTGCCTTGGTGATTCCACGAAAGTTACGAAACAGAACAACCAATTAATTAACCAGATGAACAAAAATAATAATAATAATTAATAATGGTGTTGTTCTGTTGTTGCTTGGAATTGCTCTCCTGATTTACCAACACTGAACTTAATTCCTCCTTAATTAACGTCGACAAATTGTAATTATTTCACTACCCACATCGATCTTTTCTAAATAATGAATAAACTCATTCATTTTTATTTCATCATCAATATTTCGCCAACAGGAATTTCACCATGCAAACCATCTTCATTACCCTTTTGGTTTGATCTTCTCTACTGAAATACATCTTCACTACCACCATCTTCACTTCACATCTTTACCCCCAACTTCCATGGGACAGTGAGGGTGCGGGAATAGGGGGACAGGCTTGGGGGGGGGGGTGTTAGGGGGGTGCGGGAATAGGGGGACAGGCTTGGTGGGGGGTGTTAGGGGGGGTGCGGGAATAGGGGACAGGCTTGGGGGGGTTTATGGGGGTGCGGGAGTAGGGGACAGGCTTGGGGGGGTTTTGGGGGGTGCGGGAGTAGGGGGACAGGCTTGGGGGGGTTTTGGGGGTTGCAGGAGTAGGGGGACAGGCTTGGGGGGGTTTATGGGGGTGCGGGAGTAGGGGACAGGCTTGGGGGGTGCGGGAGTAGGGGGACAGGCTTGGGGTGGGGGGGGGGTTAGGGGTGTGCAGGAATAGGGGACAGGCTTTCTACCCACCCCAAACCTGTCCCCCTATTCCCGCAAACTAAATATATTCAAACTAAATATATCATCACCAAACATTCCCTAACAAAAACATTATTAATTGTGACTTGTTTCATGTTGGAGAAATCAGTAGCCCTTCAAATAACTAAAAGTGGTTCATCCCTAAAAGTATGAGAAGGAAAACATCGATCGCTTTAATTAACCATATGAATTTTCATGTAGGTAAAGTGTAGGACAATATTTTAACCTGCTACCTTAATTATTATGAAGATAGAGTTATTTTTGTATGAGTTACATCTAAAAAAACATTTCTTATTATTACTGTCTAATGTTTTCACGTTCATATAATTATTATGATGTTATTGTTTTATGTAGTGTGTGTGTGTAGCTGCTTGTAGTAAATTAAAAGATGGTACTAATCTATTTATTGAAAAGTATATCAACAGCTAAGGAACAGCTAGAGGGAAGCAGTCAACATTTTACGTGAGTTACTCCTGTATGGATGATAATTATTTTTCACCACGATTGTACAGTTGCCAAAAGAGGAATTGCGACAACTATTGTTAGAACATTAAATATATTAATGTCCATAGTTGTGGTTTGTAGGAATCATAAGTATGTATTACAGAAGGATAATATGTATATTTCCTTCTGTTATACATACTTATAGTCCATATAAATAGTTGTGGATATTACTATGGTTAAAGTTCCACCAAGATTTGTCGCAATTCCACTTTTGGCAACTGTACATCCACCAGCCTGGTCGGAGATGGAGGAATAGCAGGGGTCGAGGTGGAACAGCAACGAGTTATATGAGACAACGAGATGAACTTATTGGTTTAACTCCACCAATACCACTACTCACATCACAACACCGTACCAGAAAGGTGGGTTTAAGGGGGTGCGGGAATAGGGGGTGGGGTGTTTAGGGGGGCGCGGGGATTTTTGGGGGGTGCGGGAGTAGGGGGACAGTCTTGGGGGGGGGGGGGTTAGGGGGTGCGGGAATAGGGGGACAGGCTTGGGGAAGGTTTAGGGGGGTGTGGTGGGGTTTGGGGGTGCGGGAGTAGGGGGACAGTCTTGGGGGGGGTTAGGGGGTGCGGGAATAGGGGGACAGGCTTGGGGAAGGTTTAGGGGGGTGCGGTGGGGTTTGGGGGTGCGGGAATAGGGGGACAGGCTTGGGGGGGTGCGGGAATAGGGGGACAGGCTTGGGGGGGGGGGTGCGGGAGTAGGGGGACAAGCTTGGGGGGGGGGGGGTTAGGGGGGTGCGTGAATAGGAGACAGGCTTTCTACCCACCCCAAGCCTGTCCCCCTATTCCCGCACCCCTCCAGTCCCCCCCCCCCAAGCCTGTCCCCTAATCCCGCAACCCCCTAACCCCCCCCCCCCCCAAGCCTGTCCCCTACTCCCGCACCCCCTTAATTAATAACCTTGTCATCTGAGCCTTGAAACTGTAAATCTATAAACAATAATCTTTCTTTTCTTATCTTAGAAACTACAGAGTAACCTTCATTTTGAGTTCTGGAAAAAATATTTGCAACTAATAATTGTAATCTAATTTAATATACATTTAATTTGAGAATTGTTTTGCTATAGTTATTACAGGGACGAGGTAGTAACAGTACAAGTGTTGGCCAAAGTAGTAATGGAGTTGTTGTTGGTGAAGATGACCCAAGTGTTGCAGCTTCTATTAACAACAACCCAACACTTGACTTCCATATGAGAATGAAGCCTCTCACTGTGGCAAAGAAGGTAAACTTATCATCCATCATCAAATAACTTTATGTACACTCGCAATCCAAAGTTTGTATCCAGGTCTTGTTGAAGTTTCGAATCATTTGACATACTAGTGAACCAATTACAACGCTTATCCTGTTTTATATTTGCTTGAGTTCGCTTAATACTCGATCAGGCAATTCGAAGCAAGCCTGGATACATATTTTGGATTGCGAGTGTACAGTTATCCAGTTTCCATTCAGTATCTTAATTCCTCGTGCCTATTAATTAACAGATGTTTTGTAAAGCATGACTGATTTGAAAAAGAATTATTTTACCTGGCTAATTCTTCAGTTTCCACACTTATAAGGCTCCATTATTTTCCAAAAGCTGAGTATCCACATTCACAAAATCTATCAAACAGTAAGATAATGATGATCACTGCATAGTTTATTCATCAAATTAATTAAATAATTCATTAACACGGCTAACATTCTTTCATTTGCGTGCTTACAAACCACAATGAACGACTGTGGAATCGACCCATAGAAGCCACCACTCCAGGACCAGTTGTGACAGTGTATTAATAGTTACTGTTTCCTTGTCAGTATGGTGCCGTTCCTGCCCCTAAAGGTGATGGTAGTAGTCCTTGGGATCACAGTCAACTTCTTCACCGTCGCAGAATGAGACTCCATCATGCTCGTTGTTTCCACAAGTAAGATTAATGTGTATTTGATGTGGGCAAAGAAAACAAATAAATGCAGTACAAGTATATAGTATCAATATTATAAAAATATCCTTTGAAATTATATGGAGTCCAGTAGGTATAATTAATAAGTTGAAGTATTGTTTATATTTATTAGGACACCATTTAAATGGTAATATATTATGTTGGACTGTTTACTTCAGGTATTTTTAAATACATTCCTTTCCTTGGAAACCCTCACCCCTTGAAAAAGGGAAGTTGGGGTATTGATGAAAATGTTGATAAATATCCTGTTATATTTACTGGTGTGCTGTATAGAGGTTAGACTACAATATTTGTATTACAAGTATTTAGGGAATTGTGTGAACTTATTATGATACTTTATTCAATATAGTGATGTATTGGTGATAAAATAGTGTGTGGGCAATGAGTGACCTGCTGACTCCTAATTATTTCTCAGACGTCGACGAACTGAGTTTGCCCATTCAGTGTTGAAGTGCTGCCGTCAGCTGAGAGCCACACACCGACCAAGTCCTCCAGATTTAGCAGCTACCCTCATCAGTCGCCTTCCACCGGCCCTAAGGACAAAATATGATCGCATCCTCCAAGAGCTTTTTCAGGAATTACGTGACAGTGAAGTACAGCCCGTTCACATGAAGGCCCTGGGAACAAGACACAGGTATAATAATAAATGTTATATGCACTCACTCACTGTGAATGTATTTTGAAGCAGTGAAATGGTTAAAGGTTTATAAGATACTGTACTTAGGAGTTGAGGTAGTTGTCAAATCCATCTCGTCAAATCCACTAGAAAGTGACCAGATCCTACAACAATCTTTATTCTAGCTCTGTGAGGGATGGCTAATTTTCACAGAGAATAAAGTCAGCCACCCTGGGCAGAGTTGAGGTAGTGTACAGTACAGTAAGGGGGTGCGGGAATAGGGGGACAGGCTTGGGGGGTGCGGGAATAGGGAGACAGGCTTGGGGGGGGGGATAGAAAGCCTGTCCCCTATTCCCGCACCTCCCTAACCCCCCCCCCCAAGCCTGTCCCCCTACTCCCGCACCTCCCTAACCCCTCCCAAGCCTGTCCCCCTACTCCCGCACCCCCTAAACCCCCCACAAAGCCTGTCACCTACTCCTGCACCCCACTAAACTAAACCCCCTCCCCCCAAGCCTGTCCTCCTACTCCCACACCCCACTAAACCCCCTCCCCAAAAACCCCCTGCACCCCCCAAACCCCCTCCCCCCAAGCCTGTCCCCCAGTATTCCCACACACCTTTAAATATATATATGTGTGTTATTATTTTCAAGGTATGAGACCTCAGGAGTGACCCGTGTGTCGTGGGTTGGAAAGGAACGTCGTGCTCTGAGTCGGGCCATGGCTAACTTCCCACCAACTGTCAGAACGGTGATGGCTCAAGCACTCAGACCACTGGATACTCTGACTCTTGTTGACATACATGATGGGTAAGATTCATAGGATTATCTAAATTAATTATGATATTTATTTAAGGTGGAAGTGCAGTGTTGTTGGTAAATCTGGAGCAACTGATTTTTCCATTATCTAACTTAATTATGATATTTAAGGGGGTGCGGGAATAGGGAGGACAGGCTTGGGGGGGGACTGGGGGGGGTTGGGGTGTGTGGGAATAGTGGGACAGGCTTGGGGTGGGTAGAAAGCCTGTCCCCCTACTCCCGCACCCCCCTACCCCCCCCCCTCCCCTACTCCCGCACCCCCCTAACCCCCTCCCCCCCCAAGCCTGTCCCCCTACTCCCGCACCCCCCTAAACCCCCCCCAAGCCTGTCCCCCTACTCCCTCACCTCCCTAACCCCCCCTCCAAGCCTGTCCCCCTACTCCTGCTCACCTCCCTAACCCCCCCTCCAAGCCTGTCCCCCTACTCCCTCACCTCTCTACACCCCCCCTCCAAGCCTGTCCCCTTACTCCCGCACCCCCCTAAACACCCTGTCCAAGCCTGTCCCCCTACTCCCTCACCTCTCTAAACCCCCCCTCCAAGCCTGTCTCTTTACTCCCTCACCCCCCTAACCCCCCCCCCAAGCCTGTCCCCCTACTCCAATGTAACAAAAAAAGTGAATTACCTACCCCCTTTAATATAGTTATGATAATTTTATGATAATTTGTTTTGTTTTCAGTGGTGGAGGTGTTGGTGTTGGAGAAGGAGTGGAGTTAACTGTATTAATCACAAGATGGAGAGCAGCAGCCAGGGCGGGAAGAGCTCACTTGAGAAACACTTGGTTCCCACAGTCTCTCTCAGACATACGAGAAGCTGCCTTGGCCACCAGTCTGTCCCCGTCCAGAAGACATACGGTGATGCATGCCTTCAATAACCTTTTGGCTTCTAAGGTAAATGTAATGCCAAGTTGAATAGAGAATCACAAATTACAGATAAATTTATGTACAGTTGCATGGATGATAATAAGTTGGTTATAATAAGGCGATCAAGATTTATAGGGAAAATATTTGGTTAGGGAGCAGACCAATTAATGTAGAAGATAGACATGACCACAATAAATTGGATATTGTCATGTATTTAATTGTGTTGTTCAGCTGCAGGAGGTGTTGATATGGAGTGTACAGGGAGCGATGATTATTCACAATATTTTAAGTACTGTACCGCTTACTGGATCTCTAGATTACTTTGATTACTTATATTAAAAGTGTACAGGGAGTGTAGTCATGTATTTGTGTTGTTCAGCTACAGGAGGTGTTAATCAGGAGTGTACAGGGAGTGTAGTCGTGTATTTGTGTTGTTCAGCTACAGGAGGTGTTGTATTGTCATATATTTGTGTTGTATTGTCATGATATTTGTGTTGTTACAGCTACAGGAGGTGTTGTATTGTCATATATTTGTGTTGTATTGTCATGATATTTGTGTTGTTACAGCTACAGGAGGTGTTAATAAGGAGTGTAGAGGGAGTATTGTCATGATATTTGTGTTGTTTAGCTACAGGAGGTGTTAATCAGGAGTGTAGAGGGAGTATTGTCATGATATTTGTGTTTATTATTCAGCTTCAAGAGGTGTTAATCAGGAGTGTAGAGGGAGTATTGTCTTGGCTTGGTGGTGATGAGGAGCCATGGGTGGGACCGAGACTCAAGCTGCACCTGGTGTTGGAGGATGGTCAAGTTGTCCTCAGTCCTGACCAACAAGCCCTTGTGTCTGCCTTCATGGATCTCTTTAAGGAGGTATGATAAGCTTTTATTTTTAAGGGGGTGCGGGAGTAGGGGGACAGGCCTGGGGGGGGGACTGGGGGGTGTGGGAATAGAGGGACAGGCTTGGGGGGGTACTGGGGGTGTGTGGGAATAGGGGGACAGGCTTGGGGGGGGTGCGGGAATAGGGGGACAGGCTTGGGGTGTGTAGAGAAAGCCTGTCCCCTATTCCTGCACCCCCCTATTCCCGCACCCCCTTAAAGTGGAAGTACAGTGTTGTTGGTAAATCTGGAGCAACTGATTCCTCCAAACTATTCCAAGCAACAGAACACCATCAATTTAATTATTTTTATATCTTTATAAATAGCATATCTTGTTAATTATCATACATTGTTTTTAGTAATTATCATATTTTTTAGTAATTATCATATTTTTTAGTAATTATCATATTTTTTAGTAATTATCATATTTTTTAGTAATTATCATATTTTTTAGTAATTATCATATTTTTTAGTAATTATCATATTTTTTAGTAATTATCATATTTTTTAGTAATTATCATATTTTTTAGTAATTATCATAATTTTTTGGTAATTATCATATTTTTTAGTAATTATCATGTTTTTTAGTAATTATCATATTTTTTTTAGTAATTATCATATTTTTTGTGTGACAGCTTGATGAATGTGTACAGCTGTATAGAGGAACATGGGACGAACCAAAGCCTCCCAAGGTACCCAGATGGAGAATACGTGCCGCCGAGGAAGGTCCACCCGGTGACGTGGAAGAGGTCGCACCACCGCTACGTCCCCTCGAACCACGAAGGGAAACACTCGTAGTAACACTCTCGGAACCACAGTGGGAGGCCTTTCATACGTCTCTGGCTGACATCATAAGCAAACGCTTCAATAAGGCCTCGGAATTCCTCGACCAGATCAGTTAGTATTGTCATTAAATAAATAAATAAATACACAAGTGCTTCAGTAAGGCTTCGGAATTTCTCGATCAGATAAGTTAGTGTTGGCATTAAATAAATAAATAAATACACAAACGCTTCAATAAGGCCTCGGAATTTCTCGACCAGATCAGTTAGTGTTGGCATTAAATAAATAAATAAATACACAAACGCTTCAATAAGGACTCGGAATTTCTTGATCAGATAAGTTAGTATTGCACACAGTCTCATTTCTCTTCTTATAGTTGGCATTAAAAAAGAAAACACACAATAAGGCTTCGCAATTACTTGACTAGATCAGTTAGTATTGCACACAGTCTCATTTCTCTTCTTATAGTTGGCATTAAAAAAAAATTACACAAGCGTTTCAATAAGGCTTCGGAATTTCTCCATAGACTTTGTTTATCATTTGTATTATTATCATGGTTACTGTACCCTGGATATTTTGTATGAGTACTGTACTGTATACTGTATGAGTATATGCTTTTTATCTTATTAACACAATTTTCATTAGACATATTGAGTGATTTGATAACTGTTTTATGCAGGTCAGGAATGGAATAAAGTCCTGAATGGAGAGGTGAAGAAAGAAGTAGAAACATTTCTACAACAAGATGCCCACTTGGATGAGTATGCTGGTCAAGTGAGACATTATTCTTGTTATGTAGAACAGGCCAGTCTTGTTCCTACTTCTGCATTACTTCATGTCTTTAGGTAATGAACTTAATTACTATTTAAACTTAATGAGTTACCACCATCCATCTGGTCACAGAATAGGAGAGTTGTTCAAAGTTATTTGTATACTGTTATTAAGATGGTAATTCTTTTTTGGTACATTGGAGTGCCTTGATTCCTCCAAAGTATGCCAGGAAACAGGACCAGAAGAGCTAAAATAATAGTGTTCTGTTGCTTGGAAACTTCCCCCTTAAGATGTAGATGGTAGATGGTATCCAGTGCAAAGGAATATATTATAAGGAGATAATAAACAATAATGAAAATACTCTTGCTATGTTGACAAAGTTTAGTGTCATTCCTTTATACAATTTTTGTATCAAAGTATAATAGGTGTCTGTTGTATGTTTGGTCAACATGTTTTGTGAATGAGTGTTTTATCATCATCATCAATACCTCATTTCCCTTTTTTCGAGAAATGGGTGAATTTTTGAAAATATTTTTTGCAGTATTTACTTTGTATTTATATTCATCATTATTTTGTTATTTTCTTTTATCTCTAGTTGTCCATAATTTTATGTACAGTATTAATCTTTCAATGTATTTATCTTTCCTCAAGGCTGGAGTACAAGTTTCTCCGTCAGAGTTTGTTGTCTGTGTCGTCATCTTTTGTCTTCATGTTACGGGAAAGATTAATTGCTGACCACAGGGAAACTATACAAGGGTAAGTTATAACTGTTTATACAGTATAGTACCTTACTGCTTACGTTAATATGAGAGAGGAAGAGTTTAATATGTATGACTTGAGTACTGTACTACAAGAGTAAATTGGATGCATCAATAAAGATATACTGTACAGTATTTTTAACACTAAGGGTGCTGGAGATTTCCCTATGATGAGTATAATTTTCTGACATCAGTCAGACTTAATTAATGAAGTAATTTTGCAAGTTGCAAGGGTTAATTAGGATGCAATCTCTTTCATTTTTCTATTATTTTAATGAAAGTACTGTAGTATATTTTTCTTGTCTCAGGCTCTCAAAGAAGTATGAAACAATTCACCAACGTATCCAAGAAACACCCAAGTCAACAGAACAACTGTTTAGATTGATGGAGTATGTGGAGGAAGTGCGACGTATTACTATATATCGCCTTGCTGAAGATGTATCTGCAATGATCTTAAAACTAAAGGTTGTTCAATCATTATACATTTCTATATCCCACTATATGCATAGTACACTACAATATAAGCTACAGTACCAGTTTGTCTTTGGGAAATAATAGTGTTGTCTTTGTAATATTTTGACTGCCCCTGTCTTTTTGTTTATAGATAATTTTGGATGTGGTTCATCTAACACCAGATGACCTTGCCACCACAGCTGGTGTTATAACATGGCCTGCTAAGCTGAAGCCTTTTGTTGATCGTGCTGTTGAGGTCAGTCATTTTTGGTTTGTATAATAACACCTTCTGTAATTAATGGATACAAGTGAAAACTACAGTTGTCTTTCCACTACATTTAAGTTAGTCAAATAATGCCTGTTATATGATCTTTAATAGATAAGGTAATAGTTTGACATGCTTTCAATGTCAAGTAAAAACTGTTACATAAAGATACTGTATATATATAGCCAACATTTGCTTAATGTATACAGTGTATAATATTTAGATAATTGATGGTTATAATATTATTATTATAACAGTCACTTGAAGACTTCAAACAAGAGTTTGAGGAGACATTAGTTGAAAGATCTGGAGATGTGAACCACACCCTGGAACGCATTCATCAGTTTGTTACAGAACTGGAAGAACTCTCAGATGTGGCTCAAGTTAACAAATATATTAGAGTAAGTATATTAATGTAACATTTATAATACTGTTATGACATATTGGTTGGATAAATGTTGTTTACAGTATTATGGTAATGTATCATGATGTAATGTATCATTGTCAAAGATATGTTGTTTCATGAGTCTTTGTAGCTTCCATGAGACACTTTATGTTATGGGAACCCTACACACAACACTACAGAAGCTGACAATAACCAATGAGTGTTTACATTGTTCTCTCATTTTATTAGTATTGTTGTGGCAGAGTCATGGAGTGGTAGATATTTTATTGTTATTGTCTGAGTGATGTAGATATTGGGGTGATAAAATACTGTGTGCTTGATATATTTTGTGCTTGTATTACCTGTATTAGTTCAGGACAGAGATGTCTTGCTTAGTGAGAGTGATTTTTTTTTTGTGTGTGTGTGTGTCACTAGACATTCATATACCGGTAATTAAAGCTTGTAAGAATTTTAATGCTGTACTGTAAAGTTTAATGTAGACATGTTTCAGTGGTGTGGAATATAAAGTATCTTTTTACAGGAGGTACGGAAGTTGGAAGGTCGACTGGAACAAGTGAGTACTTTAGTGGCCTGGGTCAACCAAGAGGAATCATTGTTTAAGTTCCAGTTGTCATCATTTCCACTTTTAGCTGAACTAAAGGTAACAAATATATTCCTACCATTCTATCAGATTTAAAGCTTATTATTTTATATATATAACTTGGATTTATGCCTGATCTTTGCTTTTAAGGACCCTGTAATCGTGTATGAGAATTGAAGGCTTCTGATTCCTCCTGACCATGCCACGAAACAAGCTCCTTCCATATAGGTGTGTGTGTTTCGTGGCAATATTAGAAGGACTCATTTACCTCCAATTTTCTGACTACTTCACAGGGTCCCTTAATTCTGTTTAATGTTGACACTCAAATGATATCTCAAAACATATTATTTAGTGAGATAGATTGAATGCAGAACTGATCTAATCTTAATAATAAAAGTGTTATAGGACAATGATGGATAATATTTATAACTGACCACTTTTATTTTGCATACAGGAATGTTTAGTACCATATGATGAGCTCTTCACACTGGTAATGAAATGGCGCAAATATGAAAAATATTGGATGGATGGAGATTTTACCAGCCTAGACCCAGATTTCATAGATGTGGAAACTGAAGAATTAGCCAGGTAAAATAATTCTTTTTCAAATCATTCATGCTTTACAAAACATCTGTTAATTAATAGGCACGAGGAATTAAGATACTGAATGGAAACTGGATAACTGTACACTCGCAATCCAAAATATGTATCCAGGCTTGCTTCAAATAGCCTGATCGAGTATTAAGCGAGTTCAGGTAAATATATAAAACAGGATAAGCGTTGTAATTGGTTCACTAGTATGTCAAATGATTCGAAACTTCAACAAGACCTGGATACATATTTTGGATTGCGAGTGTACATAATGATCGCTTATTTAAACCTGGTGGTATTAAATGATTAAATAAATAAATTTTCCCCCAACAACAACAACAACAACAAACACAGAGAGTTGTTTAGGTTACGTAAAGCCTTCAAAACCAAATTCAAACAGCAAGCCCTGGAGGGTGATCCACGCAAGGCACGAATGAACTTAGACGACCCCAACCCTAGCAACCTACCAGGACCATTGAGAGTGTGTGCCTTGGCTTTGTCACAGATTAAAGGTTTCAAGGAACATTTACCTCTAGTGTCTGTTCTCTGTAACAAGGGTCTTCGTCCTCGTCACTGGCAAAACCTCAATAAAGCAGCTGGGTTTGATATCACTCCTAATGCTGGCACAAGGTGTGTGTGTGGCATTTCTTATTATTATACATTATTATTATTATTATTATTATTATTATTATTATTATTATTATTATTATTATTGATAAAACTGTAATTTAGCCTTCGTGAAAGAAAACTTGTCATATTAAAATTGGCTGTCAGCTTCCTTAGTCTTATTTAGTCTCCAAAATCATTTACTATAATCTGAATAGAAAAGTTATGGAATATTGTAATGATTATATTGTTTTCAGTTTGAGGAAGGTGGTACAGATGCAACTCGGAGGACTGTTGAAGGAATTTGAAGTGGTGAGCAGCGGAGCATCACGTGAATACAGCCTCGAACTCTCATTGGCAAATATGCGATCGGCCTGGGAAAACGCACACCTCACCAAGGCATTACATCCGTTAGTATGATAATATGATTTGTTAAGAGGGTACAGTATATAGCACATTATTTTTATTAGTATGATAATATGAATTGTTAAGAGGGTACAGTATATAGCACATTATTTTTGTTAGTGTGATAATATGATTTGTTAAGAGGGTACAGTATATAGCACATTATTTTTGTTAGTATGATAATATGAATTGTTAAGAGGGTACAGTATATAGCACATTATTTTTGTTAGTGTGATAATATGATTTGTTAAGAGGGTACAGTATATAGCACATTATTTTCGTTAGTGTGATAATATGAATTGTTAAGAGGGTGCGGGAATAGGGGGACAAGTTGGGGGTGGGTGGGTTTGGGGGGTGTGGGAGTAGGGGAACAGGCTTGGGGGGGTTTGGGGGTTAGGGGGGTGCGGGAATAGGGGACAGGCTTTCTACCTCCCCCCAAGCCTGTTCCCCTATTCCTGCACCCCCCAAACCCCCCCCCTCCCCAGCCTGTCCCCCAACTCCCGCACCCCCTTAAGGAGCTCCAATCTATCAAAGAGGCATAGTTAATTATGTTGGATGAGTTCCCTTTAGATAATTATGAAAGTACAAACCTCAACACTTTAATTTCATTGTTGTGTATTCTTATCAAACTACTTTACTGTATTAATAATGTACGTCCTCCTTTAGAGCAAATATATTGTTTATTAAGTTCAGCCCAAAGCTTGTTTGAATCGTTACTGTTTCTGTGTTGTACGTACAGCAGTCGCGGTCAATAATAATCATTCATGTAGGAGTAACTTACGTAAAATTTTGACTGCTTCCCTCTGTTCCTTAGCTGATAAACTTTCCAATAAATAGGTTAACTACCATCTTTTAATTTAATACAAGTAGCTACACACTACTTTAAACAATAACATCATAAATGAACGTGAAAACATTAGACAGTAAATTGTTTGAGATACCCATATGTGGATGATTATTATTGACCGCGACTGTACGTACATGTGTTTATGTTTCTGTTGATGCAGTGAGGCCGGTGTAGAAGTGTTGGTGGGTCTTCCAGAAGTCCGTTCACTCGCTCATGATCATCTCATCACAACACACACCATCAAGAACTCTCCGTTTGTGGGACCATTTGTTGGTAGGTTGTGATTTTATTATTAGGAAATGTGAAAGAATTGGAACTTTGGTTTTGATTATGAAGTAAGTAAGCTTATCACAGTAAGTAATTATAAGGGGGTGTGGGAATAGGGGACAGGCTTGGGGGGGGGGGTTTGGGGTGTACGGGAATAGGGGGTCAACAGGCTTGGGGGGGTTTGGGGGGTGCGGGAGTAGGGGGACAGGCTTATGGGGGGGGGGGTTTGGGGGGTCCGGGAATAGGGGGACAGGCTTGGGTTGGGTAGAAAGCCTGTCCCCCTATTCCCGCACCCCCTTAAGGGAGTAGAATCTTAAAGTTTGTGAAATTTAATATGGTGTTTGTGGTACTTCAGATGATGTGAAGGAGTGGGAGTCAACACTACATATTGTTCAAGAAACATTAACAATATGGCAGAAGGTAAACAAGGCATTATAGTTTTTAAGTTTATATTACATGTACTAAATATTACATGTACTAAATAATGCTAATATGACCAGATAGTTGCATTCTGAACCAGTTTCTATTCTAACAACATGTGTAATTTACCAAATGAGAACTATATCCATCATCACTGCATTCAAATTGTGTTACAACATCACTTTAATAACTCCTACATAGGTTGGTGGAAATGAAGCGAACTTATGCTGACGACTGTACCAACCTCCACTTCTCTTTCTCACTCTCAAACCCCCAGCCCTTCCATATCCTCTCTCTCTCACCCCAACAACAATATATTATAAGGTTACTAAATGTCATATATATTTTTATTTATTTACAGGTTCAGACTTTATGGGTAGACTTGACTCCAGTGTTTTCAACTCCAGATTTACCACTACAGTTACCAGAGGAACATAAGCTTTTCTTGGTAGGGTAAACATTACAGTCGGTGTCAAATATAATCATCCATATAGGGGTAACTCACATAAGAGTTTGACAGCTTCCCTCTGTTCCTTAGATGATAAACTTTCCAATAAATAGGTTAACTACCATCTTTTAATTTAATACAAGCAGCTACACACTACTTAAAACAATAATATTATGTGTAAACATGAAAACATTAGACAGTAAATTGTTTGAGATACCCATATGTAGATAATTATTATTGACTGTGACTGAACATACTTCAGTAATTTGAATCTGTTATTTACAAATATTATAATACTTAACTCACAGCTAACATCTTTTTTACATGTTAATAGTTACAGTGTCTGATTATTTTACTTTGTGATGACACTCCAACAGTTATACAAAGATGCATAATTTTTCATAATTTTTCATAAGTTTTGTATTGAATAATGTTGCAGGGTAGATCTGATAATTTTGTGATTTAATTCTTCAAGTCGTGTTTTATGGTACAGTAGTACAGTGTGTGTTTGGCAATACATAACCACCAGTGTTAGTAGTAGTAGTAGTAGTTGTTGTTGAAGTTCCTCAAGCTGTCTGGCTGAGCAGTAGTAGTAAGTAGTAGTTAGTAGTACAGTAGTAGTAAGGCACTGGTCTATAATAATCAATTGTATTTTGCCTTGATATTGTTAACTTTCAGGAGGTTGATATGTGATAGGTGACAATACATAGCCACCAGTGTTAGTAGTAGATGTTGTTGTTGAAGTTCCTCAAGCTGTAGTAGTAAGTAGTAGTTAGTAGTAGTAGTAGTAGTAGTAAAGCACTGCTCTATAATAATTAATTGTATTTTACCTTGATATTGTTAACTTTCTCTAGGAGGTTGATAGGAAGTGGCGTGCAGTGGTAGAGGATACAGTGTCAGCTGAACAACTCTTAGATGTTGCAGGAGATTCCAACACTCTCACTGAAGTGATAACATCCTTGGAAAACTTTTCAATAATCCAGAAAGCTGTCCATACCTATCTAGACAACAAGAGGCAGGTGTTCCCAAGGTAATGAATGAAGAATGTGTGAGTTAACTTGATGGGGTGAAAAGATTAAGGGGGTGCGGGAATAGGGGGACAGGCTTGGGGGGGTTTTGGAGGGTGCGGGAATAGGGGACAGGCTGGGGGGGGGGGTTTAGGGGGTGTGGGAATAGGGGGACAGGCTTGGGGGGGTTTTGGGGGGTGCAGGAGTAGGGGGACAGGCTGGGGGGGGTTTTGGGGGGTGCGGGAATAGGGGACAGGCTGGGAGGGGGGGGTTTAGGGGGTGCGGGAATAGGGGGACAGGCTTGGGGGGGTTTTGGGGGGTGCAGGAGTAGGGTGACAGGCTGGGGGGGGGGGGTTAGGGGGTGCGGGAATAGGGGACAGGCTTTCTACCCACCCCAAGCCTGTCCCCCTATTCCCGCACCCCCCCCAGTCCCCCCCCAAGCCTGTCCCCTACTCCTGCACCCCCTTAACCTTTTATAGAAGGCTTTAACAAAAATGAAAAACACAAAAGTCTCAGTTTTACTTTCATTCACTTTTTCAATGGCATTTATGCATTAACTATTATGTGCAAATAATTCTCAACTTCATTTTTCAGATTGTACTTCCTTTCTAATGAAGAACTGACAGCCTTGTTATGTGAAAAAGATGTAGCCCAACTGGAACAACACCTACGCAAATGTTTTGATGGTATTTATTCCCTTCACCTGGATGATGAGTGTAACATTTATGCCTTGGCCAGTAAAGAAGGTGAAGTGATTTCTCTAGTAAAAAAATTGCCAACTCTTCATGCTTGTCGGAGTATTGAGAACTGGCTTTTACAGGTAAGACATATTTTAAGTAGCAGTCTAGCTAGTAACTATAAATTTTCAATGTCTTTTAGTAACTTTTATAAATGTAAATGTAACAAACTGTACTGTACTTAGATGTGAGAGACAATGTACAAATGTGAGTGAAAGTGAGAGTAAGTTGATTTATTTTCTGTTTTTGTTTCTTATTCCTACATTGGGACTCACCACACACATATATATACAGTAGATACCATTACATCTGTCTGATAATAAAATTTCTGTATAGTTTCAGGAAGCTGTTACATACACTCTAAAGATGAAGATGTGTTCTGGTGCTGATTGGTGGTCACGTCGAGGTGGTGGAGCCAGCAGTAGGAATAGTAGTGGAAACTTGGAATCCCTCATACCTCCCCTACCACTTCAGATTACACTCACACTACGTCAGGTATTCTGGACGGCTGAGATGCACCAGGCCATTTGTGGAGGAGCTCTGGCCTTGGAAGAATGCTATACAAAATTACAGGTACAATTGCATCTCTAAGTTGTCAACAGATAATATTGGTGCATCAAATTATTTAGACCCGTACGGTACATGTTTACTTGTTGTTTACAAATAGAAGTTAAAAATTATACCTCACTTAATTGGTGTTTATGAATGTGGTCAGTTTTTTCAAGAATATTGGACAAGGCTAGATTTTTGTAAAAAGTTCATCTGCCTCAATCTTTTTTTTAGCTTCCCATTATATTTCATATCAAACTAAAGCAGAGACAGGGTAGATGCTCTTTGATTGCTGCACAATTAACTCCTATCAATATTTTAATTTCCCAGAGTGAGGTCAACTCAATGGTCTCCCTTTTGAGAAAACTTACCATAGATGCAAGTAGAAGGCAATCCCTTGATACTCCATCCAGCAGTGGGACTTTATCAACAACTCCAGACACTACCAATACTTCAGCTCCATCTATGATGAAAAGTACTAAATCTAACAGAGTACAGAGTTCTGTCCGACGAGTTCTCTCTACTCTTATTCTGGTAACAGTGTCTGCCAGGGATGTACTTGGTGAGATGATAGAAAAGAAAGTCTCTGAAGTGGAATCATTTACTTGGCTGTCACAACTGAGGTAAAGGTGTTATTTACATTATACTATAAACCAGATTCATATGTTCAGTGACAACCTAGCTGACTCTACTGTTGTAAGAAATTTGTTACATATTAATAGTAAGAGGCTCTTGTAGGCTGTTGATGTATATATTTGACTTGGAGTACAGTATACCTCCCATTATTATTATTATTATTATTATTATTATTATTATATTACTATTATTTCTATTATTACTATTATTATTATTACTATTATTTCTATTATTACTAATATTTCTATTATTACTATTATTATTATAATTATTACTACTCTATATTTGAAAGGGAAGGATATTGATTTGATGTTCTCTACGAAGCTTTATGTGTGTGTGTCGGTATAATAATAATAATAATAATAACAACAATAATAATGTTAACAATCTTTGAATTAATACTCGTCCACCCTAGATTCTATTTGAATGAGGATGAAATAGAGGCCAAGATGCTGTACTGCTCACTGCCATGGGGTTGGGAATATGTCGGTGCTGGTGGGAGACTGGTGGTAACGCCCCTCACTTGTCGAGCCCAACACTCCCTTGTCACAGCTTGTCATGCACACCTTGGTGGATCATTGGAAGGTCCTGCAGGCACTGGCAAATCTGAAACAGTCAAGGTAAGCTGAAGCTGATATTTTACTATTAACTCTAATGGCATCAACCAATTAATATTTGCCAAAATGGAGAGGTACAAAACAAATTATTCCTTATTCCTTTGCCTATAGTGACCATGTTGATAATGTCCAATGTGTATAATTATATGCACTCCTGTATATATTATATTTTATTTTATTATTATATTATATTATATTATATTTTGCCTATTCTACATTTATTTGTCCAATTTTTTGTACAGGATTATAAAGGTAGCTAATTGAGTGGGTGCGGGAATAGGGGGACAGGCTTGGGGTGGGGGAGGTTTAGGGGGGTGCAGGGGTTTTTGGGAGGTGCGGGAGTAGGGGGACAGGCTTGGGTGGGGGGGGGGTTAGGGGGGAGGTGGGAATAGGGGACAGGCTTTCTACCCCCCCCAACCCTGTCCCCCTATTCCTGCACCCCCCAAACCCCCCCCCCCCCAAGCCTGTCCCCTACTCCCGCACCCCCTTAATTACTATATGGATCTTTTAACTCTTCTGTCCAATTTCTTGTACAGGATCAATAAGATACTATTACTATTATTACTATTATTTCTATTATTACTATTATTATTCTTATTATTACTACTCTATATTTGAAAGGGAAGGATATTGATTCAATGTTCTCTACGAAGCTTTGTGTGTGTGTGTCGGTATAATAATAATAATAATAATAATTAATGGTATGAGTCTTTGATCTAATTACTGTATTCTCTTTTTCTAGAATAATAACAATAATTAATGGTACAAGTCTTGGATCTAATTACTATATTCTCTTTTTCTAGAATAATAACAATAATTAATGGTACAAGTCTTTGATCTAATTATTGTACTGTACATATTCTCTTTTTGTCTTTTGTAGGATTTGTCAAGATCTCTGGCGATGAATTGTCTCGTCTTCAACTGTTCGGATAACCTCGACTTCATATCAATGGGCAAGTTCTTCACAGGAGTTGGTGCTTCTGGCAGCTGGGCGTGTTTTGATGAGTTTAATAGACTTGAGGTTTGTGGAGGCTTTTTGTAATGAGATGATATAATAAAATAAAGTCATGCTGTAATGGCAGATGGATGAATTCATACAACAAATATCATATACTGATTACTGAATTGTAATTATATTGTCTAGTTACAGTATTGTATATTGTATTTCCTGTATTTTTTTTATTATACAGTAATGTCTTGAAACAATATAAATACCTAAGTATATTAAGATGGTGCAGGAGTAGGGGGACAGGCTTGGTTGGGGGGGGTTTAGGGGGGTGCGGGAGTAGGAGGACAGGCTTGGGGGGGGTTAGGGGGGTGCGGGAATAGGTTACAGGCTGAAATCTACCCACCCCAAGCCTGTCCCCCTATTCCCGCACCCCCCTAACACCCCCCCCAAGCCTGTCCCCTACCTACTCCCACACCCCCCTAACCCCCCCCCCCCAAGCCTATACTTATGATATAATATTAATCCACTATATATTAATTTAGTTAGAATCTACATATATTAATTTAGTTAGTATATTATATTATATTATACATTTTTACTATAGGTTGGAGTGTTGAGTGTTGCAGCTCAACAAATTCTTACCATAGTGAGTGCAAGGAGAGAAATGAAGGACACATTTTACCTTGAGGGAGGTAGACCGTTAACTTTGGACCCGAGAGGTTTTATTGCTGTAACCATGAATCCACAATACAGAGGTCGTGTTGCTCTCCCGGATAATCTTAAGGTAATTTAAATATATCCTTTTGTAATTTAAATATATCCTTTTGGTTTTATTGTATTACAGTAAGATCTCGCATCTAACGTGTTTTAATCTAACGAATTCGTATCTAACGACGTTTTGGACATCTACCTATATTCTCATCTAACGAGTATAGTTTCAAATCTAACGAAAAAATCCTGAGTGAACAGCGAAAAACCCCGAATAAACAGCCACTCCCCACTGCCTCCCTTACTCCCGCTCAGTGTTGCCAGGTCTGCTTGACGAAATTTCCCTTACTTCGCATCAGAATTTCCCTTTTTACCTCAATTATTCCCTGTTTACTCTTGAACAATGCTGGTCTTTTTGGTATTTCATCTGGTAGAAATTTCCCTGTTTACTCTTGAACGAACTGTATATTATTTCCCTGTGTGGACTCCAAAATTCCCTAAAACAGATAAACAAGCGCCGTGAGCTTCACGAAATTATGGAAAATCTTGATGAAGATAATGGACAAGAGACTGTGAGTGATGGTGAGGAGGATATAGTGAACATTCTTAGTGACATTCCTGATGACTTTGATGGATTTATTGTGAAGGAAAAAAGTGCAGACGAAAAGATAACAAAACTCCGAGCAGCATCACGAGACTCAGCAGACAGTGAGAGGGAGGATGGTGAGGGAGGATGTGGTGGTGGGAGTGAGGGAGCGGCATGCCGCATGTGATAAGTGATAACGTGTGTCCCTTGCCGCCGCATACAGAATTCATCCCTCATAGGAGAATGTTCCACATTTCTTTATTATTTTACACGTTTCTTGATTATTTTACACATTTCTTGCATATTTTTTTATTACTGTATGCCGTAAATACAAGCCAATTAAGTTTCAGTTGTATTGTTGGTACCGATTATAATTTCCGCCATATGTTTATGTATTCGCATCTAACGAATTCGTATCTAACACACCTTTGTTGGCACCTATTATTCGTTAGATGCGAGATCTTACTGTTCTGTACTTTATTCACATTAAGAGGGGGCGGGAATAAGGGGGACAGGCTTAGGGGGGGTGAGGGGGGTTTTGGGGGGGGGTCGGGGGTGTGCGGGAGTAGGGGGACAGGCTTGGGGGGGGGGGGGGTCAGGAATGGGGGACAGGCTCTCTACCCCCCCCAAGCCTTTACCCCCTATTCCTGCACCCCCCAAACTCCCCCCCCCCCCAAACTCCCCCCCCCCCCAAACTCCCCCCAAGCCTGTCCCCTACTCCCGCACCCCCTTAAGTCATTTATTCCACCCAACGATGGAACCCAGGTTTTAATACATCCTTTTAATTATTAGTCTTATTGTATTACTTTATCTACATTAAGTCATTTATTGCACCTAACAATGGAACCCAGGTTTTCAGATTATGAGGTGATGTTATAGATGGTGTAGTGTTAATACTCTGATATATATTTAGTGTTCTGTATCAGTACTGTGTTATGTTCTCAAAACCATTATTTACAATCATAAAATTGTCCAACAGATGGCTTTAAATGTAGTGTCAGTATTGTACTTGTATATTTATTTGCGAGTTCAGTATTATTAAATAATGCATCTAATCCATGATAACAGGATGTAGGAGGAGTCCAAATGTTTATAAAGTTATATTCATTAACCAGAGTAACTTTATATAACATAGTGTTAATGTACTGAAATGTTATAAATAATTTATTTTATATTAGTACATTTTATATTTTTAATGTACTGTATAAGGTTGCTCTTACCTTTTTCTTAGCTTTCAATAATCTTTCTCTTGTTGTCAGCATTTTATATTAATGTAAATGTTTCATCAGCTGTTGTTGCGTCCAGTGTCAATGATGGTGGCAGATTATCATTCCATTGCTGAGGTTTGGCTACAGGCTTGTGGCTTTATATATTCCCGTCCTCTGGCTGCAAGATTAATTAGTGTTATGAAGAATGCCAGCTTTATGCTTCATCCTCACAACCATTATGACTTTGGTTAGTATAAAAGCAATTATTGTACAGTAAATGTAATTGTATTACTTGCAATACCTTTACTGTACAATTTAATGAAATGATTAACTATTGAATGAATATGTTGTTGTTTGTATTCTCAGAACTTGTACTCAAAGAGACCCAAATGTAGGCTAAAACATGTCTACCCAATCTTCCTATAAGCTGTAATATATATTTCTACAAACAAAAGACTTAGATATATTGTACAGTAATTCTAAAAAGATTACCAACAATTAAGCTATTCATCCTTCTCCAGTATTTCTAGATGGCAGGAAACATAAGTATTTTTAACTCTATAGCATAAACTCTCCTTCACTTAGGGATGAGAGCTGTAAAGACAGTACTTATGGCCACAGAACGTCTGCGTATCAGTCACTCTGAGTGGTCAGAAACAGAGGTGGTGTTGAGGGCACTACGTGAAGTCAACCATCCCAAGTTGGTGGGTAATGACTACAAGAAGTTTGAGGATATTCTCTCAGATTTCTTTCTGGAGTTGCCCCCAACTCCACGTCCACCAAATGACAACTTGACAGAATCAATTAGAAAGGTATTTGTTGTATGAATGTTTCTGCAAGGTGTGTTGTTTGGACTCAGATTCACAATACTGTACAGTTAGATATACTGTACAGTATAGGGTAAATTTTTCTGGATTAAAATGGCTTAGCTCATAGTGTGTTATTTATTAAATTAGTGACTACTGTATAGTATAGTGTTATATACACACAAGTTCAGTTGTATGGTCTTTAAAAATAAATGTGTGGACTCCTAAGTAACACACTATTGACATTTTAAGGTAACCTTGATAATTATCTTGATAACATACAATAATAATTGGACACTGAAAAATGTTTTGTAAACAGTATATTTTTGTTTTGCAGGTTTGTTCCTTGGATGGTCTACTGTTTAGTGATGAATTCATGCTGAAGGTTTTACAAGTACATGAAACTATGAGGGAGAGACATGGCATCATGTTAGTTGGACCACCATGTGCTGCCAAGACTACTATTATTAAGGTTAGTAAAACACTTTACTTCTAGGGTAATGCTTATACTGTACAACATTTTGGTTTGTATCACACAGTGGTGATGCAGGTTAACAAATGTTAAGGAAGCCTACAAAATCTTTTTGTTTGCCATTTTCTCAAAGTAATTCTCCTGTGTGTTAGGAAAACCTGTAGGTTTATTACCTGACACAATTTCATTACATTCAATTCATTCTCATGTATCTCACACCCATTCTTTTACCATCAGACAATTTTGATTTTTGTTTTATCCTCCTTTATTCTCAATTACTAAATGCTGATTATAGGGAATTTCCCCTTATGATTTGACTGCTAATTTGAATGAGGTTAATACTTTATTGCAGACTCTTGCCAAGGCATTAACCTTATTGGACAGTGACCAATCAGTCAACATTGAAGTAATGAATCCCAAAACAGTAACTCCAGCACAGTTGATTGGTTCCTTGGATGCTGTGTCTCGGGAATGGTCCGATGGTTTGGTGGCACAGGTCATAAGGTTTGTACCAAAGTTTACCTCTAACAATAACTTCACTTCCATCCTTCACTCTTACCCTGAGTTATCAAGTCATAGTAAGAGGTACAGTACTGTATATATACATGCCAGTCTCCACCAAAGGATACACTCATACAAACTGATACACTTATAAAATGGACTATCTCTTAAATCTAGGGTGACAGTATTTTTCTTTTTTTCTCCCTCAATTGGGGTATACAGTATACAGGGAAAATGTTGTTGTAGGCAAAGAGAAGTAGAGAAAGTGAAGAGGCATTTACCCTGTAATAATCTATGTACAGTACTGGTATATATTATGTGTGATGATGATTTGTATGTTTAATCTGTGCACATATGTTATTGTTTTGTTGTTGTAGTGTAATGGCCGGACCTGAGAGTTAAAGGCAGAATTTGAAAGCTACGCCAGTGGAGTACTCTTATGGCTTACCCGGTAGAAGCACTGCCTGAGATTTTTCTGGTCCGGGGTTCGATTCCCCGTGGGTACGACTAGAATTTAAATGAATCAATTTCTGGGTCTGACTTACTTGGTTGATTTGATTCTTCCTTGCTAGATTGATTTGGATTATTACAGTAGACGTGTGTGTTGTGAGCGTCATTGGTTAGTGTTGTACCGGTATGTGTGATAATGATGATTTGTATGTTTGATCTGTGCACATATGTTAATTATTGTTTTGTTGTTGTAGACGTGTGCGTTGTGAGCGTCAGTGGATAGTGTTGGACGGTCCAGCTGATGCCTCGTGGGTGGAGAATCTTAACACAGCTCTCGATGACTCTCGAAAGTTGTGTCTGCCATCCGGGGAAACTCTTCCACTCCCCACTGACATGGCAATTATATTTGAGGTTTTAGATTTGTCACAGGTAATAACAAAAAAGGGAAATTGGTTATTGATGATAATGATAATAATGATGATGAATGACAAAGCTTAGTATTAATTAAGGGGGTGCGGGAGTATGGGACAGGCTTGGGGGGGGGGGGGGGGTTTGGGGGGTGCGGGAATAGGGGAACAGGCTTGGGGTGGGTAGAAAGCCTGTCCCCTATTCCCGCACCCCCTTAACCTTCCCCCAAGCCCGTCCCCCTAACCCCCTCCCAAGCCTGTCCCCTACTCCCGCACCCCCCTAAACCCCCCCTAAGCCTGTCCCCCTATTCCTGCACCCCCCTAACCCACCCCCAAGCCTATCCCCCTACTCCCACACCCCCCAAAACCCCCCCAAGCTTGTCCCCCTACTCCCACACCCCTCTAAACCCCCCCCCCCCAAGCCTGTCCCCATATTCCCCCCCCCTAAACCCCCCCAAGCCTGTCCCCTACTCCCACACCCCCCTAAACCCCCCCAAGCCTGTCCCCCTATTCCCACACACCCCTAAAACCCTCCAAAGCTTATCCCCCTATTCCCGCACCCCCCTAACCCATCCCCAAGCCTGTCCCCCTACTCCCGCACCCCCCAAAACCCCCCCAAGCCTATCCCCCTACTCCCACACACCCCTAAACCCCCCCAAGCCTGTCCCCCTACTCCCACACCCCCCTAAACCCCCCCAAGCCTGTCCCCTACTCCCACACCCCCCTAACCCACCCCCAAGCCTGTCCCCCTATACCCACACACCCTTATTAATGAGATATTGTATATATTAACCCACTCACCACAAATGTTCCAAATGTTTGTATGTTTTTCAGGCATCACCAGCTACAGTATCACGTTGTGGTATGGTATATGTTGAACAGAGTACTGTGTCCTGGCCAGCATTACTACATTCATGGCTTCATAACCATACTAATGACACTTGGTGGGCTCAATATAGTGACCTTCTTCGTGATTTGTCCAACTGGCTCATACCTCCCATCCTTACCTTCATGAATGAACATTGTCATTACCTTCTGCCCACCACTGAGATGTCTCTTGTTAGGTATGGTAATACTCTATGGAAAATATTGGCTAATTTATTTAACCCTGTTTGTAGCCCTTTTGATAATTATTTCTTAAAATGTGTCATGGTCTTATGTAGGTGTGTTAGTTGAAGTAAAATATTCCTAACACACACCTATCCAGAACTTTAGCTTTACTGTCTTTCTGGACTACAGTATATTCATGTGAAGGATATTGTAATTGGTCTATATTGAATGTTTGTATGTACATCTGTCTGTCTGTGTATTAACAAAGCAATATGGGAACTGCCAGCTTTAATGTTGATGATTTGTCATTATAGTAAATTCACATAATGTTGTTTAATACTTCTACAACAATTATTTTTATTAAGGTTCTAACTACTATATAACCTTACTCCAACAAGAGGAAGTTGATTGTATCAAAGGAATTTGTTTACAGGTCAGTGTTTCCATTAACAGCAGCAATAATTGATGATGTGTTGGCAGACCAGTCCCTTACACAGAAAGACAGTGTTAAACTTGGACCTGTATGGACTACAGCAGCCTTCCTCTTCTCACTCACTTGGTCCCTTGCTGGTGCCATCACTCTCCAGTCCAAAGAAATCTTCAATGACTTTTACAGGAGATTAGTAATGGGTAAGTACTGCCTTGTAGATGTATGATATGATAAGTACAGTACAGTACTGTATATCTAATGTTGCTGTAGTTTCATATTATACAGTACATAGTAAGAAGTACATTATTAATACTGTATTATACTTCTAAGATATCTTGAATGCTTTCAGGATACATAAATGAATATCCAACACCTTCTTCCATTGGACAAATAGGATGTCCTTATCCAGTTGAAAGTAGTGTGTTTGACGTAATGTTTGACCCAAAGCAACGGTCCTTCTGGCGGCCCTGGACTGACATCATCAAACATGCAGAGATTCCAGAGACAACGAAAATATCATCCCTTCAGATTCCTACTATTGAATCAGCCAGGTGAAGTTACAATTATTACAAATGAAGGTTTTAGATGAACCATTTGATTATACAGTATTACCATATATCCCTCCACAGGATCAGTTAACCTCAGCTCCAAGAACCTGAAGTACAGCCACAATCAAATAACCAGCGACACTTTCCTTCCATCATAGTAAATATCTTGGTAATAAAGAACAACACGCGTATGTATGATATTGCAGCACCTCATAATAATAATAATAATAATAATATCCACCCACACTTTCCTTCCATTGTAATAAATATCTTGGTAATAAAGAACAACACGTGTATGATATTGCAGCACCTCATAATAATAATAATAATAATAATATCCACCCACACTTTCCTTCCATCATAGTAAATATCTTGATAATAAAGAACAACACGTGTATGTATGATATTGCAGCACCTCATAATAATAATAATTGAATAGGTTGAGTTGACGTAAGGTGTTGTTGTATGATTATATTTTGATATAATACTAATTTATTTGCACGACGGAAGGGAAGTGTCGGTGGTTATATGATTGTGACTGTACATTTTATTTTTATTTTTATTATTATATCGTCTGTATTCCCAGCACGAAGGGTCAGAAGTGCACATTTTATTTTTCTTTTGATTATTATTTTGTATGTATTGTTTTGACAGACTTGAGTACCTAGTGGATGTGTGTGGCCGTGGAACCAAAGGAGTGTTAGTGGTTGGTGAGGGTGAGAGTGGACGCAGAGTAACATTACGTCATTACCTTCAGAATCTACCCACCTCTACTGTAGATGCCATTACTCTGCCTGTCACACCTGCAGCCACAGCACACACACTCAAGGTTAGGTTGTCCATCTCTTTCTTCTCTTACATCTTGAATATTGAGGTTAATTCTTCTTGTTACATTATTTTGTTGCGGCGCCTAATATCAATCAATCAATCAATCCTTCTTGTTATATGTACTGTGAGGTCATCTAGCTTGCACGATCCAAAGCAAAGATAAGGATGATGATGATGATGATGATGATGATGACAGTTTAACATACATAAACATCTTGTGTGATTACTTCAGAGTGTGTTAATAAAACGACTGAATATATTATAATGACAGTTTAACATACATAAACATATTGTGTGATTACTTCAGAGTGTGTTAATCAAGCGACTGAATATATTATAATGACAGTTTAACATACATAAACATCTTGTGTGATTACTTCAGAGTGTGTTAATCAAGCGACTGAATATATTATAATGACAGTTTAACATACATAAACATCTTGTGTGATTACTTCAGAGTGTGTTAATCAAGCGACTGAAGGTGCGTGAAAGTGGAAGGTGGGGTGGGAGTGGAGGTCGACGTGTGGTGGCCTGGGTAGACGACCTTCACTTGGCAGCTGCAGACCAACACCAAGCTCGTCCACTACATGAGGCACTGAGGGAAGCAATGACACATGCCACATGGTTAGTATTTATTATAAAAAGGTGTGTGTTTTACTAATGGATGCTATGTCATCACAGATTTCTTATAAAAATATGTGTTTTTACTAATACTCACAATTAACATATCTTATTTCAAACAGACACCCAACTGTTGAGACAGGGACATTTTCTAGTAATGTAAACTACTACTTTTTTTTTACACTGATTGAAGGGTGAATACTGAGGGAACAACAAGACTACCACTGGAAGACATAACTTGGGTGGGAGGTATTTCTCTGGCTGGAAGGAAGAAAGGTAGTGATGGGGATGATAATGGTCCCCTTGGAGAACTGGAGCCGAGGTGTCTTGCCAGCTTTATGGTGATTGCTGCTCACTCCCTGTCCAATGACACTATTAACAGGGTCTTCACTACACAACTCAATGTCTTCCTCAGAGTGAGTTGTTGTTTTTATTCTTTATCTGTCTTGGATACCAGATTATTATTATTATTATTATTATTATTATTATTATTATTATAATTATTATTATTATTATTATTATTATTATTTTATATTATTATTATTATTATTATATATTATTATTATTATTATTATTAATATATATTATTATTATTATATATTATTATTATTATTATATATTATTATTATTATTATTATTGAATGTATTGTGTGTGTCATTGTGTGTTTATTATTGAATGGTTATATCATCAGAGTGGTGGTTTCATCCCTGATATGTTCACTGTGGTGGCTGGTATTGTATCCGGGACATTGGAGGTACTACGTCACTCCTGTGCTTCCCTTTCATCCAGTCCTGCCACCAGCCACTACACATTTAATCTTGCTACTGCTGCAAGAGTCATTCACTCAGTTAGCTTCCTTAGAAAAGAAGTTATGGAAACAAAACGGCACTTTGTCAGGTACTAACTTAATTGGGATTCATAGTGTAAATGTGGAAATAACTTGACTTGTTTTTACTGAATTAATTATTACTGAAGAAGATTGTTATGAAATGCCAATGAATTAAGTATTTTTTGACTTAAGGGGAGAGTATACTTTTGGTATATTGGAGTGCCTTGATTCCTCCAAAGTATGCCAAGAAACAGGACCAGATTGACAAAAATAATGGTAGCCTGTTGCTTGGAATAGTTTGGAGGAATCGGTCGTTCCAGATTTACCAACAACACTGTACTTCCACCTTAATTATCTCCATTTTTATAGGCAAAAAATCACACTAAGTAGAATAGTGAAATGTGAAAGGTTTACTAGTGTTGTGTAAATGGATCGTTATTAATACTGTATATCCTTTACTACATGTACAGGTTGTGGGTCCATGAATTGTACCGTGAGTTTTGTGACCAATTGACAGAGACCTCGGAAGTGTCACCAGTCTTCAACATAATTGTCAGCACAATTAAGAGTAACTTCAGAGACAAAATACACACTATTTTTGATAAGCTCTGTAATGAAGATGGATCAGTGAGTATATACTGTACCAATTAATGATATACTGAATTTATGACACATTTTAAAAAGTGTTCAATTGTGTATCATAATAAATTGTGTATCATAATAGAGAGAAGTGTGAGGGGGGGAGGGGGGATGGAGAAAGTGAGGAGGGAGTGTTGGAACAGGGAAAACTGGAGAGCGAGGCGTCGGAGCTATAAAAGTAACTAATATTCATGTTATGTGTACATATGCAGGTAACTGAATCTTGCCTTGAGCGTGCCTGTTGGGGTTTGATGGGTAACTTGGAAACTCCTGCAGAGGAACGACGCTATGAGGAATTGGTGGACACTTCTCTCCTTTATCAAACCATCACAGCTTTCATCCAGGATCATAATTCTATCACACACAACCCCATGAATCTGGTTACTTTTAAGTGAGTTGTAAAGTACATACAGTATTGATTATGATGTACAGTACTTGTTTCTGATTTGTAAGTCATATTATTTTATTATGCTGTGAATAATGTGTAAGTATATTGTCAGTCTCATATATACAAATTGTAATTAATCTTTAGGTCAGGAAATTACATATGTTTTAATATAACTATACTACTGAATATCTACACTACTGTAATTGTATAAAGCCTCAATATATTACACTTTTCATAATATTCCAGTCTGGGTACGAGTGTCAGAATATGTTTATTATTATTATGTGTGTAAGAGACTATATATATTGGTGTGATAATTAAGGTACATGGTGGAACACGTGGCTCATATCTCACGCGTTGTGGGTCGTCCTGGAGGTCATCTACTCCTGGTGGGCATGGGGGGATCTGGTCGACGCTCCCTCACACGCCTGGCTGCTCATATCTGTGGTCATGTCCTTACTTCACCACGCATCAATCCACATGATGGTCAGAATATAGGCCTACTGTACAATTAAGTATTCAAACACTTTGTTGATATAACCTGTATTTAATTGTAAACTAAAATGTAAAGGTAAAGGAGATAGTAAACAGAATCAAATGAATGAAAGATATTATATCATAAAATATGCTATAAAATTATTACTGAAGATACATATACATATATACAGTAATAACTTGTAAAATTTTCACTCCCTCTTTGTGTGATATTCGTGGAACAGACTATGCTGATCTAATGAAAGTAATGAAGGAAGCAGTGATCAGAGCAGGTGTAGAAGAGAAAGCAACAGTGGTAGTAGTAAGTGATGCTGTACTTCAACATCCAACCATACTTCACTTACTCAACACAATTATTCTTACTGGTGATGCTCCCAACTTGTTACCTCCTGAAGACCATTCATATCTAATGGAAGTGAGTACAGTGTTAGTATTATATTCTTGTAACATCATGGATAAACATAGAGTTATAATAGTACATATAGGGAGGTACAGCCACAATCAAATATCCACCGACACTTTCCTTGCATCGTAATAAATATCTGGGTAATAAAGAATAACACGTGTATGTATGATTTTGCAGCACCTCATAATAATAATAATAATATCCACCGACACTTTCCTTCCATCGTAGTAATTATCTTGGTAATAAAGAACAACACGTGTATGATTTTGCAGCACCTCATAATAATAATAATTGAGGGGGTTGAGTTGACGTAAGGTGTTGTTGTATGATTATATTTTGATATGATACTGATTTATTTGCATGATGGAAGGAAGGTGTCAGTGGTTATTTGATTGTGGCTGTACTATAAAGCATGCAGTGTCTGTAGAATTTAATACATTACTAGTGCCTAATGATATCATAAAATAGTCCTCCTGATTCATATATTTTAGGATGTCTATTTTTATTGTACATAGAATAATAATGAATGGATGGTTTTTATTCTTGTAGAGACTGAGATGAATGGATGGTTTTTATTCTTGTAGAGACTGAGATGAACGGATGGTTTTTATTCTTGTAGAGACAGAGATGAATGGATGGTTTTTATTCTTGTAGAGACTGAGATGAACGGATGGTTTTTATTCTTGTAGAGACTGAGATGAATGGATGGTTTTTATTCTTGTAGAGACTGAGATGAACGGATGGTTTTTATTCTTGTAGAGACTGAGATGAATGGATGGTTTTTATTCTTGTAGAGACTGAGATGAATGGATGGTTTTTATTCTTGTAGAGACAGAGATGAATGGATGGTTTTTATTCTTGTAGAGACTGAGATGAATGGATGGTTTTTATTCTTGTAGAGACTGAGGTTGTTTATGGAAGATCGCAAGGCAAGTGAAGCTGAGTTGTGCCGTGAACAAATACAACGAGTGAAGACGTTTGTTCACATTGTGGTCACCTGTCCTCCGTCACATAATATTGGTCACATCATTAAACATTACCCAGCATTTGCAACTCATGTGACTATTGATTATTTTCAGGTAAGCATTTATGTTACTTAAGGGGGTGCGGGAATAGGGGGACAGGCTTGGGGGGGCGGGTTAGGGGGGTGCGGGAGTAGGGGACAGGCTTGGGGTGGGGTTTAGGGGGGTGCAGGAGTAGGGGACAGGCTTGGGGGGGTTTTGGGGGGTGCGGGAGTATGGGACAGGCTTGGGGGAGGGTTTGGGGGGTGCAGGAGTAGGGGACAGGCTTGGGGGGGGTTTTAGGGGGTGCAGGGTTAGGGGATAGGCTTTGAGGGGGTTTGGGGGGTGCAGGGTTAGGGGATAGGCTTGGGGGAGGGTTTGGGGGGTGCAGGAATAGGGGGACAGGCTTGGGGTGGGTAGAAAGCCTGTCCCCCTATTCCCGCACCCCACCAGTTCCCCCCCAAGCCTGTCCCCTTATTCCCACACCCCCCTAGTCCCCCCCCCCCTCAGCCTGTCCCCCCTATTCCTGCACCCCCTTAAATTTAATATCATGTTGACAGAGTAAGTGTTAAAGTTTGTTGTTGATTGGTGGTATTCATTTTATTTGTGTTTGACAGCCATGGCCACAAGAAGCATTAGTGAAAGTTGGAGAGCACTATCTGGCAGAAGTTCCTCTCAGGAGAACAATTAGAGATGATGTTATATCAGCAGCTACAAGTGCACATCAGACAGCAAGGTAAAGTTAATTGTCCTTTATTATTATTATTATTATTTTATTCCATTTGAAAGATGCTCTTCTGTGATTTGTAAAATTAAAGCAAGGTTTCCAACTTTAATTCATGAGTTTTGTAATCTCAAAATACTTTTACATAATGTGCTCTAGCTTGAAGATATTGGATGGATCTGGTGTGTAAATATCTACAGTAGTGAAATTATTATCTACAAACTTAACTACAAGATCACGAGGAACTCCATCATGAATTTACAAAATTCTATTTACTAATTAACACATCTTTTTAATATTTATGAAAATTATATCTGCAATTTTTCAGACAAGTGGCTGATAAATTAACTACCGAGGGTAAGTGGTGTCCTCCAGTGGCTCCAACCTCTTACCTTCACCTTCTACAGGAGTTTAGAGGATTATTTACCACACGTCAAGCTCAGACATCTTCACTGAAGAAGAAGTATCTTTCTGGTTTAGACAAACTGGCATTTGCTGCCTCACAGGTAGATATATTCATTAAGAAATAGGCTGCATTTATTTAATCAGTACTACAGTATATGTATGGTATTTTGTACACGTATATATCTCTGATAAGTTTATATTATATGCTTTATTTCTGTTTAAATAAATTAATACTCATTGTACTTACTGCAATATATTACTGTACTTATATATCTTTGTAACAGATCTCAGTGATGCAGGAGATGTTGGCTTCACTTGGACCTCAAATTGAAGAAGCTTCTCAAGATGTTTCCAAAATGATGCAACTTATTGAACAAGTCAGTCATTGGAAAAGAATTGCTTTATTTATAGTTTGACCTGATATAGGTTTAGTGTATCTGAATTGCTATAATTATATTTGTTATGAAACAGGAGAAAAAGGGAGAAGATGATATTATGTGCATATTTATGTATATTTGGTACTATATGTATGGTATATATATGAATATATATATACTGTACTGTGTGTTAGTCAATTTGGTGTCTGGGGATGTATTTTATTAAAGTATTTATTGTCTCTCCAATTATTTCATGTGTGATTATTTTGCATATGTATTTATATATTTAAAATTAATGTAAAACAGGAGTCATGTGAAGTTGAAGCCCGACGCCGTTTAGTGGCCAAAGAGGAAGCTGAAGCAGAGGTCCATGCAGCCAGAGCAAGGGTATTACAGGAAGAATGTCAGGTGGAACTCAACAGGGCCCTTCCTGCTCTCCATGGTGTGTGTGTGTAACCTTAACAACTGTGTACTGTTTTAAGTTGGTGGTAAAAATGATGCAGTATCTTTTTAACTCTCAGACATTGAATAGCAGTTGAGAGTTTGGTAGAATTAGTTTTGGTTTGCATTTTGCTCTGTTTACCAAAATAGCTAAGAATTAATATGATGGGAGTTAATGCACTTTTACCCAGTTAAAAAAATACACTACTGTACAGCATTTGAATTCATAATTGTTCATGATAATTTGTACATGTCTGTTATCTGTATTGTACCTTCCTCTACAGTCTGTAATCTCATCAATGTCTATCCTTTCTGACACATTCTAGAGCTTTACATGTATTATATCTGAGACTTGGTTGTGCCATCATATATATACTGTATTAACCATCTGTTTTTATATATAGGTCACACCTCTTATAGCTCACTTAATTATTCATCTATTATTTTTGGTTAATATAACAGAGGCAGTGGAAGCTCTCAACACATTGAAGCCAGCAGATATTACAGTAGTAAAGAGTATGAAGAATCCTCCTCATGCCATTAAGCTTGTGATGGCAGCTGTGTGTGTCATGTTGGAGATAAAGCCTGACCGTCAGAAGGGTAGCAGTGTTAAAGCTGTAAGTGCCAACTGGTCCACATCAAATTAATTAATGGATGTGAAAAATGTTGTGTTTATGGAATGTTTTATATAAAGAAAACGTCACATTTTAGTCAAACAGTAGAACTTTTTCATGAATGGATACTTGTTGTCATATGTGCTTCTTAATCATTTTGAAAGGTTGTGGTAACTTTTTTGATGATTTATAACTATTGCTTAAATCTATTTTTATATATTTGTACAGACATATGACTATTGGGGTCCCAGCAAACGTCTCTTGGGTGACATGAGCTTCCTACAACAACTAAGGGACTATGACAAAGACAACATACCAGATACTCTTATGGACAAAATAAACAAAGATTATGTTCGTTTACCTGAGTTTGATCCAGCGTCTGTGGCCAAGGCTTCAAGTGCCGCTGAAGGTCTGTGCAAGTGGGTACGGGCAATGTCATCCTACCATGCAATTGCAAAGGTGAAGTTGATATGCTTGTGTTTTAGTTGTATGTACTGTACAGGTCCCCATCAACTACTTTCATCTCTTTTTCATCTCTTGTTATTCACTACTGGTGGTATGGGATCAAATATTATACAGTTTATACCTAATGTTATGAAATCATGTACTGTAGTGATCTCTCTGTTTTTAACCACTTATAAGTACAATAACACTACAGTTTTATGCTAATTTCTCCTTCATATTGATGTGTTAAGATTGTCGCACCAAAAAGGGAGCGTTTGGCCGAGGCAGAAGCAGAAGTGGCTGAACTCATGTCTGTGGTGGAAGAGAAGCGTGGTCAGCTGAGGGAACTGGAGGAGAAACTAGAGATGCTACAGAAGCGTTTCTCACTCTCTTGTCGTGAGAAGGAAAATTTGGAAGCTGAACAGAAGCTGTGTTCCCTAAAGCTCCATAGGGCAAAAAAACTTATAAGTAAGGTTGAAATATACAGACAAACATAATACATACACTAAATATATTATATACTTGTCACCTAAAGTCTTCTAGCCTCTTATGTCTGATAGCAATCTCTGAAATTCACTAAAAATGGCTTTAATGAGTTCATTTATCACCAGGTTCACAGACAAGCAGGAAAAAAATAACTTTATCTCATCACATTAATATTTCCTACTCAGAATTATATTGATGCTTGATTGAAGTAAATATTGAAATAATGTTATGATGTGTTCAGGTGGTCTGGGTGGTGAACAAACTCGATGGGAAGCAGCTGCTGATGCTGCTGCTGGTGATCTAGTCAGATTACCTGGTGATACACTCCTAGCCTCAGCTTCCCTTGCTTACCTTCCACCACATGTACCTCATATCAGGTCAGATGTTTACTGTATTCTACTACACTTGTAATGTTAATGGGTTATTATTATGCCCTCTATAGGTTAGCTCTCAAATTCATTTCCATAATTTCCACTACAGTTTTCCTGATTTTCTAATTGTGTGTTGTAATTTCTTTCCATTGTTTAGTTTTTACATGTCAATAAAATAATTAACTGTGAGCTAAAATATATTTTTTATATACTGTACCTGTAATTTGGATTGTATAATGATCATGTTGAATACTTAGCTCTCAGTACTCAGAAATTTGTTGTTGATGAATTATCAATAAGGTTTTTATATATATTGAGTATAATTTTTCTTTGTTGTGTATGACCTTAGGAATGAACTTGTGTGTCGTTGGTGTGAAGCAGTGAAACAGAGAGGACTGGAGGTAAGTGAACCATTTAACCTTGTGGTTACACTTACACCACCTCTACATATACGAGCTTGGGGACTGGAGGGTCTTCCAACTGATGCTTTCTCACTCCAGAATGCAACTATTATCAAACACACAGTCAAGTAAGTTATACATTGATATTAGAATGAATAGGAGTTAATGTAACTTCCTCTAACTTCAATATCCAGCTCTGTTATGAAATAATATATACAGTATACTGTACTGTGCTGAAATTTGTGAAAGGTGTGGTGTGAACATATCACTTGATCAAAGAATAATGGAAATTCAAAGATGGTATGGCTTGTGGAAGAATGGATAATTCAAGAGTGGTGTAAAATGTGTATGAGTGTGTTTTGGGAAAGTGAAGAAGAAGGGGAAGACCAAGAAGATGACATGTTTTACTGATACATGATGTGTATGAAAACATGAAATAAGATTTAAGTGAAAGGACTTTGGTTTTAAATGTCCGAGCCTGTGGTGGGAAGCTGAGAATTTAATTGGCATGAAAAGAGGAATAATGTGAACCATCTTTTCCTGTTATCTGTATACAGTAATAGTAAATTAATTTGTGGTACTAGGTGGCCACTGCTGGTAGATCCAGATGACCAAGGAACTCACTGGCTACAACAACATGAAGCCTCCAACAACTTAGAGGTGGTATGGGAACAAGACTTTGATAAACCTTCACCACGTGCCACAATTGGTGCTCCAGTAACAGTGTTGGAAGATGCACTCACTCGGTGTTTACCACAAGGACGTCCACTCCTTCTGATGGACTTGTCAGGAGATCCACCACCCATCCTAGCCAACATCATTACCCGAACCACTACTGAAGAAGGCAGGTATTCAATGCATTGGGACATGGGTAAATATATATACTGTATATGGTAGTTATGTACAGTCACCAGCACTAATAAGTATACAGGTGTGCTTCGAATACCTGGAGACAGTAAATAAATGCACAATAAGATCTCCATTGGAATGACTTCGTTGGTAAAATTGAACTGTTCGAAGCATCAACCAAACCTGTATACTTATTAGTGCTTGTGACTGTACCTTACCTTATATTGAGATGCTACCTACCTACAGCTAATACTGGTAATTTTTTTTTCCAATAGGAGGAGTGAGAGTAGTGAGTGTTGGTGGATTGGTTTTACAATTCAGTAACAAGTTTCGGTTGTATCTGGCCACCAGACAGTTACGACCTCACATCTCACTGGAAACTGTTGCCTCTGTCACTGTTGTCAACTTCACTGTCACTGTCCAGGGCTTACATGACCATCTCAGGCAAATTTTGGTTAGAAAAGAAAGGTATGTTGACCATTTTGTATTACTATAGTACAGTACTGTAATTGTCATAGTACAGTAGTACAGTACTGTAATTGTCATAGTACAGTAGTACAGTACTGTAATTGTCATTATCCAATATTTACCTGACCTCGTGAGTCCAACTTTGTTTGGGAAAAAGTGGATGATTTATAATTTTGTACAATATTGGTTGAAGGTAATATTTTGATCATTCCATCCTCTATAATAATAACAGGAATTTCTCAACCATATACTTAGGTTACACTTTGCTCACATCCACTACCTCAAGACAACCTCAGAGTCTGATGTCACACATAGCCTATGTTACTCTCCACCATACCCACTGATACCATCCCAGTCCAACCCCTAGCTTCTGTGGCTTACTATACCTAACATACATTCAGTCATACATAGAATGGTCTGAGAGTTACCATACATTAGTTTACATTATATTTTAATACACTATAATTATACTTCCATTGTATGGTACTAACATTAGAATGGGTTAATATAAGAGGAGATATTTATATTTACTGTACAAGTTTACCGTACATTAGTTGTATTGAATATGGCCACGGTTTTTACAGACCAGAATTGGAGGATGAACGACAGAAACTCGTCTTAACAACTTCCTCACACCAGCGGGCCTTACAAGACACTGAGGAACGCATCTTACACACTCTGTCCACAGTGCAGGGCAATATTTTGGAATCTGAGGAAGCCATCTTAATTCTTCAAGAAACTAAAGTGTGTAAACAGTGGAAATTATTTGTTTTGATAATAATAATAATAATAATCTGGTTATTTGTTTTCCCTGTCGTTCATCCATTGTGCTTTAATTAATGACATATGATCCCTTTTTTTTCCTGATGCTAAGATATTATTGTCTCGCTCCTAAATGTAACAGCAAATGGCCAATAGTCATAGAAATTATTTTTTTTCCCTGTCGTTCATCCATTGTGCTTTAATTAATGACAATACCATATGATCCCTTTTTTTTCTGATGCTAAGATATTATTGTCTCGCTCCTAAACATAACAGCAAATGGCCAACGAGATCAAACGAAAGCAAGAGCAATGCCTGGAGATGGAGTCCACCCTACTGGAATGTTGTGGACAGTATGAAGCTGTGTCTAGACCTGCTGCTGCTCTCTACATCACCTTGGCCTCACTCACTTCTCTCTCACACATGTACCAATTCTCACTCAGTTGGTACATGAAGCTCTATGTCTCTGTAATTGAATCCACGTAAGTATGATCAACCCACCTTGAGTTTGTACGGGGCTGCTCGGCCAGACAGCTTGAGGAACTTCAACAACAACCCAACTTGTATTATGAGACTTGTAATCATTTATATTTATGTCATCATCTATGGAGTTGGGTATTTTATTATGCACTTCAGATAGCCACCACCCTTCCTGCTCTGTATTTAATTAATGTATTTAGTTAATGTACAGTCGGCCTCAGGAATCCGTATACACCACTGTGACAATTATCAAGGATTTGTAACGACTAAAAATTTTATTATATTCATTTTCTAACACAAAAATTTTTTAGTGATGTTATTTGGGTAATACTTAAGGGAGTGCGGGAGTAGGGGACAGGTTTGGAGGGGGGGGGGGGACTGGGGTGTGTGGGAATAAGGGGACGAACAGGCTTGGGGTGGGTAGAAAGCCTGTCCCCTATTCCCTCACCCCCCTAACCCCCCCTTCCCCCTCAAGCCTGTCCGGCCCCCTACTCCCACACACCCCGACCCCCCCAAAAAAACACGCACCCCCCCCCCCCCCAAGCCTGTCCCCCTATTCTCGCACCACCTTAAAGAATAACAAACTTTTTTAACCAATGCTCTATATACGAATTCCTGATGTCAACTGTACTTCAAATATACTGTAATGCCTTTCTTTGTATTCTGGTGCTTATAGTACAGTACAGTATGTAGTCTTGCCAGGTACAGTATGTGATTATCAATTACAAAATTTTCTATAAAATAATTCCCACCTGTGATTTGTGAGCCTCTTATAGGATTCAGGTTTCACTTGCATACATCAACTATTGCAATCAAGTAGTGATCTTTATACTTCTATATTCATTACTCTGTTTATTACCTTGAATGATGGTGATTCCTTGTGGTGTAGAATTGTCTGGTGTTTGCAAAAGCATTTATTACCTTTGAGCATTGTTTGTGCTTTGCATCAGAATACATTATCCCTACATGGGTAATTCAAAAAGAATGCAAAGGTTATCTATCAGCCATAGTGCAAGAGTTAGCATTTGACCACAACAATGTTACAGAGGCAAGAGTTCTGTGGTGGAGAGAAGATTGAGTTTACTACAGGAGAATCTGGTGAATAGAGTACACACAGCTGTACAAAGAGGCCTGGCTACTACACATAGACTACCATTTACACTACTTATTGCACTACATGTTCTCAGGTATAGTATAGTACAGTATAGTCATCTCATAAATAACTATATATTAATATATAATATACAATGTCTGTATGTTGGTACATTTGTAGTGCATGTTTTGTTAGTGAATGGTGCTGTTTTAAAGTTCTAACTTGAAATATAAATCATTTTTTAGGTAACTGACTGTACAGATCATCACCATATTTGTCACAACAGAGAACTTCTTACTCTTCTTATGACTCATTCTTGCTGCAGCATCTAGAAAAGATTAGGTATTGAATTTTTAATATACTGAAATAACTCTTTTGATTATTACAGAATTGAAGGTGATGTAAATTCTGAGGAGGAGTCTGTGTTGTATCATCTGGTTGCTCATAGCAGTAGTGGTGCTCCTTCTGTACCTGATTGGCTTCATCCTTCATTAATACCAGCCTGGCCATTACTTCACCACATCATCTCTCTCACAACATTCCAAGGTCTGCTTAATGCTAGTCTTTGAATTTTGTAGTTAGGAATGATTGAAAGCATTTGGGTGTTTGTGAAATACAGTCAGTCACAGCCAGATAAAGAGAGGAAGGAATACCAAAGTAGAAAATAGATTCATTTGAGAGGTTTAATTCTGTTCTTGAGGTGCAAATAGATTTTATAGATTTTTGTGGAAAAGGTTGGCCATTTTTAAATTATAATTTTTCTCCAATGACAACAGGTCTTGAGGAGAGTCTAGCTAAGGAACCAACAGCATGGGAAAGTATCATATCAAGTTCTCTGCCTGAAAAATCCCTGCTTCCTCATCCATGGAATCACCTCTCACACTTACCTTGGCTTATCCTGATTGGAGCACTTAGAAAAGATAAGGTATAGTCACCAGCACTAATAAGTATACAGGTGTGCTTTGAATACCTAGAGACAGTAAATAAAAGCACAATAAGATCTCCATTGTACAGTCACCAGCACTAATAAGTATACAGGTGTGCTTCGAATACCTAGAGACAGTAAATAAAAACACAATAACATCTCCATTGGAATTAGTTCGTTGGTGAATTGATTGCACTGTTCAAAGCTTCAAACAAACCTGTATACTTATTAGTGCTCTTGACTGTACAGTATTCCATGTGTGTGTATGTGTGTGTGTGTACCTCTTAATTACTCTTTCCACAATCAGTACCATATTATTACTTTATGCAGTACAGTATATCGTTTTATTTTAATACAGCTGTTCTTTATTGAATTATATAAGACTACCATGTCATTGAGATATGCCTTGTAAATGTTAAATTACTTGTTAGTATCATAATGCATAGTTATGTTCTGGTCATATATTTTTTATTGATCTATTTTTGTGTTGAATATAATTATTATCTTATATGAAATGATAATGCTACATGTACATATCTTTCCATTCAGGTTACATGGGCTGTCAAATCAATAATTGAGCAAGTTCTCGGGCGAAAATTTATCCTGCCACCCGTTATGGATATAGACAAATACCTGGAAGTGCCTGTTAATACAAGGGTAATGTCACGTACCACCATTAGTGTCAAGACGGTACCACCACTCTTACTCATTACTGCTCCAGGAATTGATGCTTTGGAGGAGATCTTACTACTGGCTGGGAAAAAGCCAGAAGTTAATCTTACTATTGTGTCTCTTGGTCAAGGACAGGTAAGTACAGTATTGTTAAATTCAATACTTTTGTTGTTGTTGTTGTTGTTGTTGAAGTTCCTCAAGCTGTCTGGCCGAGAGGAAGAGTCAATACTTCTGTGTTTTAATTCTAGTTGTTCACTGTGGTAATATATGGAGAAATTTCAGTGAATGGGTAACAGCAAGGATTAATTATTATTGATTGAGAAAAGGTGTGTGTGTCCATAGCTACCGTACTGGAACAAGTTGCTTTCAATACCACATAAATAACTTACAGACTAACCGAGATAATCATATACAGTCGGTGTCAAATATAATCATCCATATAGGGGTAACTCACATAAGTGTTTGCCAGCTTCTCTCTGTTCCTTAGCTGATAGACTTTCCAATAAATAGGTTAACTACCAACTTTTAATTTACTACAAACAGCTACACACTACTTAAAACAATAACATTATAATTATCTTGAACGTGAAAACATTAGACAGTAAATTGTTTGAGATACCCATATGTGGATGATTATTATTGACTGCAAACATTAGACAGTAAATTGTTTGAGATACCCATATGTGGATGATTATATTATTGACCACAACTGTACATTATTGTTTGTTTGTTGTGATAAAGGCGAGTGTGGCCGAGGCAGCAGTGAACACAGGAGCAAGAGAGGGTAATTGGGTAGTACTTCAAAACCTTCACCATGCACATGAATGGCTTCCTACTCTAGCCAATATTTTATCCCGCCTCTATGCCACCACCTCCACAACCACCAAGACTCATTCTCGATCCAGTTCTTCCTTTGCCTTCAACCCAGGCTTCAGACTTATTCTTACCAGTGAACCCACAGATGAGGTAAAGCTTCATACTCATTAATTATAATATTACAAATGTTTTTATACATAATACTATTTTTGACTACATTGTGGGAGGGAGGAATTTGTCACATTAATCATCATTTTAGAATGTGGTACAGTGCTAATATTTTCTTTTGTTGACGACTTTGGATAAAACTCGTATAATAAAAAAAAATTACTTTCAGTTTCCTGTGTCGTTGTTACGAGGAGTGGAGAAGATGTTTATTGACAGTCCAGGTGATGCCCAACAAGCTCTATTGGAAGCTACTACTACACTTACACGTCATGCTTCACATATACACTTCACTGATGAGGTAACTTAATTGTCAAAGAGGTAATTAACTCGTCACATTATATTATTTCTGAAATGAAAACTTACCACCTCGTTTGGTTTGCATTAATTAAGGGGGTGCAGGAATAAGGGGACAGGCTTGGGGGGGGGGGTTTAGGTGGGTGCGGGAGTAGGGGACAGGCTTGGGGGGTTTAGGGGGGTGCGGGAGTAGGGGGACAGGCTTGGGGGGGTTTAGGGGGGTGTGGGAGTAGGGTGACAGGCTTGGGGGGGTTTAGGGGGGTCCAGGAGTAGGAGACAGGCTTGAGGGGGGGTAGGGAAGTGCAGGAGTAGGGGACAGGCTTGGAGGGGTTTTGGGGGGTGCGGGAGTAGGAGACAGGCTTGGGGGTTTTTTGGGGGGTGCGGGAGTAGGGGGCAGGCTTGGGGGGGGGGGTTTTGGGGGGACAGGCTTGGGGGGTTTAGGGGGGTGCGGGAGTAGGGGACAGGCTTGGGGGGGTTTAGGGGGGTGCGGGAGTAGGAGGCAGGCTTGGGGGGGTTTTGGGGGATGTGGGAGTAGGGGGCAGGCTTGGGGGGGTTTTGGGGGATGTGGGAGTAGGGGGCAGGCTTGGAGGGGGTTTGGGGGGTGTGGGAGTAGGAGGACAGGCTTGGGGGGAGGTAGGGGTGTGTGGGAATAGGGAGACAGGCTTTCTACCCCCCCCCCAAGCCTGTTCCCCTATTCCCGCACTTCCTTGATTAAATTGTGTGTAGTTGAAGTAAAATTTTGGTACAGAATGCCAAGAAAAAATATTATCATGTATGTATATGTATGTATGAGTAAAAGATGTATATATATGTATGTATGAGTAAAAGATGTATATATATGTATGCTTTTCAGGAAGAGGAAGCCGAAGCAGCAACATGTCGGTTGTTATACGGGTTTGGTGTGTTTCATACTGTTGTCAGTGAACGTCGTCGTCATGGTCACTTGGCTTGGGCACATCCTCCTGCCTTTACTACAGCTGATCTTGTTCTCACCATCAATGTTATTACAGTAAGATATTCAACAACAACAACAACAACAGTAAGATCTTTTTATACTTAGTAGTAGTGAAATTAGTGGTTTGTAAAAGACAGCTTCAACAAGTCAAGTTTGTTGGGTACCACTTACTTTTCTGTTTTGGGGATATATAGTATTGTACTGTACAGTGTTGTTGTTGGTAAAGTTAGAGAAATTAACTCATTCACCCATTCTGTTCCAAGTATTAGGCCACCATTATTATTAATATTCATCTGGTCCTGTTTCCTGGCATACTTGGAGGAATCAGGATGCTTCAATGTGCTAATAATATACTATACTACCCTCTTAATCTTCCTCAAAGGATTACAATAGAAATTTATTACAGTACTATATATACAGCACTTCAGTTCAATTTGATAATTCAAAGAAAATGATGTACAGTGTAGCTTCATTACTGTATGTAGGATCTAAACACTATGTATGTATAGAATGACAAGTTATTTTTGACCACTAATGTATTGTTATCATGTGATATTCAGATGAACCTTGAGGAAAATGATGAGATAGATCCAGAAGCAGTGGAACATTTAGTGGGACGTGTGTTTTATGGAGGTCGTGTACACCGAATGGAAGATCAACAAGTCATCTCCAGTATTCTGCAACAAGTGCTTCAACATTCACTTTACTTACCCAAGGAGGAAGAGGACCCATCTAACATTGAAGCCTTAATACAGGACTATAACCAGCCTCACCTACAACTTAACAAGGGGGAAGACACTGACGACGTGGGACTCAAATTGCTCTTTCCCGACTATTTTGGAAAACTTGAAGATCTACAGGATTTTGTAAAGGTATAATAATATAGCATTTGTATTCATATAATTTTCTGTAACAAGTAAATTTTAGCTATATAATATTATAATGTTGATATTATTATGATACAGTACTACACACATGTATTATTATTATATCCTTTCTGATTACAGTTTTTTTTTTTTTTTTTTTTTTTTTTAAATAGGGAGTTGGAGGATTGGAGAGACCTGAGATATTTGGGTTACCAGCAGGAGTCCAACATCTCCAGGAAGTTCAGAGTGGTCATGAGTTTCTGACATCCTTGGCTACAGTTGGAGGCACTCAAGCTCTCCCTGGCTTTGTGGAGAGGAGTGTGGCTCCGGAATTAATGTCATTAATGAAGATGGTACAGCCACAATCAAATATCCGCTGACACTTTCCTTCCATCATGTAAATAAATTAGTATCATATCAAAATATAATCATACAACACCTTACGTCAACTCAACCCCCTCAATTATACTTATGAGGTGCTGCAAAATCATACACGTGTTGTTCTTTATTACCAAGATATTTACTACGATGGAAGGAAAGTGTCAGTGGTTATTTGATTGTGGCTGTACAGTACAGTATAGCTATTTTCATATTTTGGTAGTATTAGGAATGAAGGTGAATTATGCATGGCTCTGATTGTCGACTTTATTATGCATTGACAAAGGTATTCACTGTATCAAGTGTCTTATACTTTGTTATGGGATGAAAGATGAAGGTACTGTATTGTAGTTTTTAACAAAGATTTGGAAAACCTTAATGCAAACTTTTGTTAACAATAGATTTTGAGAACTAATATTTCTTTAACTCCTTGTGATAAGTTTATATGTCTGAGGTATGCAATAGAATCAACATACTAATTCATACCATAATATCATGTAAGAATATTTTTAGCAGGACTTAGCTTCTAACACTAGGCAGATAAACACTTTGATAACAGCATTCCTTAAAGCATATTCTTTGGTGAGCTTAAAAAGATATACCATGGTATCTATGTTAACCAAAGTGTAAAGTTCAAATTGGATATGTGTAGAGATTTACCAACATTGAAAAGATATGTCTTCTAGTGATAAAAGATGTCATTGTTAGGCTTGCTTGAGGATGATTTAAGGGACCCTGTGATGTAGTCTAAAAGTTGGAGAAAAATTAGTCCTTCAAATATTGCCACGAAACACCGCCTATAGGGAAGGAGCTTGTTTCATGGCATGGTCAGGATGAATCGGAAGTTTCCAATTTTATACACGATCACAGGGTCCTTATAAGCCAAACATACATTACCTTCCAGGTTTAAAGACTCATTAATCATGCACATTGAATTTAAAAAAAAATAACTAATATAGATATTCTGACAGCTTCCAGCACCTGTATCCCGAGTAGAAGACCTCAGTTTGTGTGAAGATAAAGATTTGGGTGACTTACTGAAGCAGGAAGTTTCAAGACACAACAGTATTATACACACCATTACTGCTACCTTAGAGTCAGCTGTATTGGCTACTACAGTATGTATTGTATAAATTATTTGTATACTGTACCTCATTAATTGACAGTAATGCTAACATAACTTTGTGGCCTTGGCTGTAAATTCCTCTTCTTTTACTTCTACTATTATAACTCACTTATTACACAAGATACACATAATTTGTTTACACCATTGCACTTGGCATTAAAATTGGAACACAAACACAAATCCCAAAAGCAGTGCAGAAAAAAATATAAATACAAGCATTATTCCGAATATGAATTGTAAAGTGTATAAAACTTTTTACAAAGTGTACACAGAACTGTTTTTTCTGCTGTCATGAAAGGCATTCTAACTATCTTGATATAAGTGAAATGGATACTAGAACTTGCTGTGTATAATGTATTAGTGATTATATTATTGGTATTGATATGTGCAGGGTGTTGCAAGCTGTAGTTGTGGAAGTGAGAAGGTGATTACTGAGGTGAGGTTAGGTTAGGTTAGGTTAGGTTACTAGAAATTATTGTGTATAATGTATTAGTGATTATATTATTGGTATTGCTATGTACAGGGTGTTGCAAGCTGGAGTTGTGGAAGTGAGAAGGTAATTACTGAGGTTAGGTTAGGTTAGGTTAGGTTACTAGAACTTCTATCTATCTATCTATCTATAGCTCCGACACCTCGTTCCCTCCGGGAACTCCCCCCAAGGGGGTGGCCACGGCAGAAGTGTCTCCAGTTCTCCCTGTTCCAACACTCCCTCCTTACTTGTTCAAGCCCTCCTCTACCCCTCACGTTTCTCTCCTTTACATACTCTTTCACTCTGTTCTGCCATCTAACCGGAGGTCTGCCTCTCACACCAGGTCCCACAACTTCACTTCCATACACCTTCTTTACAAATTCCTCACCTTGCATTCTCTCCACATGTCCAAACCTTCTCAATGTATCACGTTTCACTCTCTCAACCACTCCACACTCAATACCAATTGCCTTCTCACTCATACCACATCTCTCATACACACTCTCATTACTATCTCCATCCCATCTAGTAAGTCCACATGCTCCTCTCAAGTAACTCATTTCCACAGCACCTATTCTAGACTGATGCGCCCTACTCCATGTCCATGTCTCCGACGCATATGTCAGTGTTGGCAGGATTATACTATTTTGTAGTCCCCTTTTCACTTCCATACTCACACTTCTACCCTTCATAATCCTCCCCAGTGATCCTATGACCTGTCTACCCTTCACTGCTCTCTCCCTAATTTCTCCTTCCATACTTCCATGTTTACACATAACTGTACCCAGGTACTTAAACTCCTTCACTTCCTCCATCCTCTCACCCCTCAGAGTTATCTCACACTTCGTCCCAGTTGGTACAGCCACTCTGTAAGGTGTAGCAAAGTCAATCACTTCAGTTTCTGCTCTTTCAAATACCATCACTTTACTTTTACCCACATTCACCTTCAGTTTCCTTCGTTTACACACAGACTGAAATTCGTCCACCACTCTCTGTAAATTCCTTTCATTCTCAGCCATCAGCACAGTGTCATTCACAAACAAACTTGCCACCATGGACCAGTTTGCTTCATTCAGCCTCAACTTCACCCCCAGACCATTCACTTTGGCTTTCATCTCTCTCATACAACCATCCATATATATATTGAACAACCATGGTGACATAACACACCCCTGTCTCAGCCCTACACTAATATTAAAACTCTCACTTAGATCACCCTCTACCCGTACACATGCTTTTGCATCTGCATAAAAAGCCTCAATGCCTTTCAGCAAAGGCCCCCCAACACCATAAATTCTCAACACCTCTGTCATAGCTTTCCTATCAACCCTATCGTATGCCTTCTCCAAGTCCATGAAGGCAGCATACAACTTCTTACCCTTCCCAATATATTTCTCCACTATTGATTTTAATGCAAATATTTGGTCCACACATCCTCTACCCTTTCTGAACCCTCCCTGCTCCTCACTAACTTATTGTGTATAATGTATTAGTGATTATATTATTGGTATATATATGTACAGGGTGCTGCAAGCTGGAGTTCTGGTAGTGAGAAGGTAATTACTGAGGTACTGGTAGACAGAACACCTACCATGTGGTTACAACTGTGTTGTCATCCGGCACCTCCTGATCTTCACAACTTTATGTATGAATTGTATGCAAGGACACATTTCTTTAATGTAAGTATACTGTACTGTAGTTTATCCATACTTCACACCTTATCACACTCTGAGGTTATTTCTGCCACATACAGTCGCGGTCAAATATAATCATCCATATAGGGGTAACTCACGTAAGAGTTTGACAGCTTCCCTCTGTTCCTTAGATGATAAACTTTCCAATAAATAGGTTAACTACCAACTTTTAATTTACTACAAGCAGCTACACACTACTTAAAATAATAACATCATATGTGAACGTGAAAACATTAGACAGAAAATTGTTTGAGATACCCATATGTGGATGATTATTATTGACCGCGACTGTATGTGTACAGTACTTGCATAGATTAGACATCATTAGTAAAATATGTATAGGCCCCTTTGTCATATCAATTTCAAAATCTCTGACTCCCATCCCAAAATAGTTGACTAGCCCTGCTGCTGTATAGTGTTTGCATATTATTTTCAGGAATGGATTGAAAGTGGATGTCCGTCACACTTCTGGCTAGGTGCCTTCCAATTCCTACCAGCATTCCTCACTACACTGTTAAGGAAATCAGCTCACAGTTCAGCCAGACCTCTTCATCACTACAGCTGGAGTTTCCACTTTACTGATTTACTCTCTGACAACATGCCTGAATTTATACCGGTTGTTGTTGATGGAAATAATGAAAACGAGAGTGAAATTTCCCATCCTAATGAAAGTGAAAATAATGATGATGCTGAACACAACCAAGATGATGAAAAAATACCTGATGATAACCTGTTGATGGATCCTAATGAAAATGTGAAGGAACTAGCGCTTGGTTTAAACAGTGAAGAATCTCAAACACTATGGAGAAGTATTGGAGAGATGGGTATAATGGTATCTGGTCTGTGGCTCTTTGGTGCTTCCTGGGATTCTGACAGGTAAGACTTATTAATGAACTACTTATAGTAAATTTCCAGTTGAGAGTCTTACAATAATAACTTTGACTAGATTGGTTTACTTTAGGGGGTGCGGGAATAGGGGGACAGGCTTGGGGGGGGGGGGTTAGGGGGGTGCGGGAGTAAGGGACAGGCTTGGGGGGGGTTTTGGGGGGTGCGGGAGTAGGGGGACAGGCTTGGGGGGGGGGGGGTTAGGGGTGTGCGGGAATAGGGAACAGGCTTTCTACCCACCCCAAGCCTGTTCCCCTATTCCCACACCCTCCAAACCCCCCCCACCAAGCCTGTCCCCCTATTCCCGCACCCCAAGCCTGTCCCCTACTCCCGCACCCCCTTAAACCCACCCCAAGCCTGTCCCCCTATTCCCACACCCTCCAAACCCCCCACCACCAAGCCTGTCCCCCTATTCCCGCACCCCCAAAGCCTGTCCCCCCTACTCCCACAACCCCCTTATATACTGTATAATTAATTTTATTTCAGATATGAACTGGTAGAGCCGTCATGCCTTGAGTTAATGGAGAAATTACCTATACTAAGCATTACTCCAGTTGTAGCCGCTGAATACAACACAAGTACAGCGAGAAGGACGTCCAATTGTAACACTGCTCGGTCCTTATCTCACATCCAACAAGGACAAGGACAAGGACAAGGAGATGGAGTAACTGATAATAATGATACAAGTACAACAAGAAGGACGTCAAATTGTAACACTGAACGGTCCTTATTATCTCACATCCAACAACAACAACAACAACAACAACAACAAGGAGTAACTGATAATAATGATGAAGAAGATAATTGGGATCGTCCAAATGCTGAACAAACTAAAATTCTCAAACTTAATGCGGAACAAACCAAAATTCCTGTAGAACTTAATGCAGAACAAACAAAAATTCCTGCAGAACTTAATGCAGAACAAACAAAATATTTAGACGATGAAACCAACAACAAGATTATTAACATTGACTTCTTCCCGACCCTTGATATTCAATTAGACGATGATGTGATAGTCAGCGGAAGAAGTGAAAAATTATCTGCTGTCGGCGGTACTACTACTACTACTACTACTACTACTAGATCTATTACTGGTGTTGGAGGTGGTGGTGGTTATTATAATTGTCCGGTATATGAAGGAGGTCCTAATGTTAGTCCCAGACACCCCGTACTTATCATTCCGCTTCCTGCCGGCTCGAAAGGTGCTCATTATTGGACACAGAGAAGAGTTGCCGTATATTTGAATAAGAATTAAGTTCATTATATAATTTTACAGTATATTTGAATAAGAATTACTGCATATAGTTCATTATATAATACAGCTAGTATATTTGAATAAGAATTAGTTCATTATTTGAATAAGCTAGAATTAGTTTATTATATAATTATACAGTATATTTGAATAAGAATTAAGTTCATTATGTTATTATACAGTATATATTATACTGTATTATACAGTATATATAATACAGTATATTTTGTACTATACCAGTGTTATTATTTTATTACCAAATTAAAAAACATTTCAGTTATATATATATATTTTTTTTAAGTAGTCTAATGTGTAATTATAAAACAGTGCTAATGTTTCTCGTTTCTTTTTTTCAATTTGGCCATAATATGTATGCATTATTTAGGATAATTATATTTGTGTGTAAATTTATATATACTTGTTATTTGCTTGTAAATTAAATAAGGTATTGTAGGTCCTCCCATTATTTCTAATGATTTTAATTATTATCCATGTCATATTCCAATTTTCCTAGTTAGTTTCATTATAAAAAAAAAACCATACAATTTCTAATTATTTTATTATTCATGTCATATTCCAATTTTCATAGTTAGTTTCATTATAAAAAACATACAATATTTTATGCATTTTATGATAAATAGAAGTAGAAATAACAATAAAAAAAGAGCCATTAAACATTAATAAAACACTGTTGTATAATTTTGGGTAAATTTTGACATATTTCATCTGGGGAAATCCGGTAAAAAGTGTTGCCAACTCTCAAGGAAATCATCTTGTTCTAAGGAAATTTTGGAATCTTCAAGGATGAGTCTAATGAAATAGTAATAATTCTAAAGAAAATTTGGTATTACAGAAGTACCCTGTTGTTTTTGTTTTTGTTTTTTTGCTAGCGCCTCGCATATTCGGGAATTTGCCCCGGTCACTTTTTTATGATAGTTTACACCGATTATTTCCCGGTAGTTTGCCCAGGTTAGGTCCCGGTAGTCTGCCGTGGTCTAGGTTAGGTTAGGTCAGGTCAGGTCAGACTAATTTCCAAATTATGTTTGTAAAACGGGTCAGACATCTCGAAAACTGGGCATCTCCGAGAGAAACACCATAGATGAAAAGTGTGTTAGAATGGTCCAAAATGGTGGGTAATTATACTATAATATACAATATAGTCAACACAATACTTCTGTAAATTTATCTTTTATTCTACTACTATATGTTAAATTAGAAGGTTTTGAAGTCCACGCGGAGATTAAAACGAAATTATTGAGGTAAAAACGGAAAAAATACCCACACTTTCCTTCCATCGTAGTAAATATCTTGATAATAAAGAACAACACGTGTATGTATGATTTTGCAGCACCTCATAATAATAATAATAATAATTGAGGGGGTTGAGTTGAAGTTAGGTGTTGTGTGATTATATTTTGATATGATATTGATTAAATTTGCACGATGGTGGAAGGAAAGTGTTGGTGGTTATTTGATTGTGGCTGTACATACATACATTAATCAAAAAATAATTAATTAATGGACAAACTTTCAACAATCTAGGGTAAAACACTCGAATCTAGGGTAAAGTCGACACAAATCTAGGGTAAAATCGACACAAATCTAGGGTAAAATCGACACAAATCTACGGTATAATTTCATCAACTCATGCTGGTGACTTGGCAACACTGACCACAGGTAAACAAACACCAAATAATTTAACACCGGGATTCCATCATTTATTTAACTTACATCATTTCTCAAGTAAATTTGATTCATTTCTATATTAAAATAAGATAATCTAAAGCTGATTTAGACATTTAATTAATTAACTAACTAACCTACTACTATAATGCTATATATTATGCTATGAGACTATATTATTATGCTATAGAACTATATTTGGTATTATTACAGAATAACTGGGTTTCTGACTAGGATCGCGCAGTTACCACATCCGGGCCGGATGTGGTAACTGCGCGATCCTAAAGTGACTGGGGCAAATTCCCAGGACCTAGCCGGATGATCCGGCTAGGTCCTGGGAATTTGCCCCAGTCACTTTATGATAGTTTACACCGGTTATATCCCGGTAGTTTGCCCAGGTTAGGTCCCGGTAGTCTGATGTTGTCTAGGTTAGGTTAGGTCAGGTCAGGTGAGGTCAGACTAATTTCCAAATTATGTTTGTAAAACGGGGCATATCTCGAAAGAAACACCATAGAATAAAAGTGGGTAAATATTGAATGAATTACCGTTATTGCGTACGTTTTTTCTACCTTCATTACCCACTTATTCAGACCTTTCTAAGACTATTTTCTTCTATGGCATTTCCTCCGCAAATGCCCCATTTCCAACATAGGGCATATTCAAATGGGGCATTTTGAAATTAGCCTGACCTTACCTGACCTGACCTAACCTAACCTAGACCGCATCAGACTACCGGGACCTAACCTTGGCAAACTACCGGGACCTAACTTGGGCAAACTACCGGGAAATAATCGTGATAAAGTACAATAAATGACAGGAGTAAAATATTGGGACCCAGCCGGATCTGGCAACACTGCTGCAAAACGGTAATTCTTTCAATAAATACCTAAAAGTGTTTTAGAATGGTCCAAAATACTGTAGTGGGTAATGATACTAAAATACATAATATAGTGAACCCAGTTCTTCTGTAAATTTACCCTATATTTATCCTATATATTACGGTATGCTATGGAATTATTATTATGCTATGGAATTATTATTATGCTATGGAATTATTATTATGCTATGGAATTATTATTATGCTATGGAATTATTATGCTATGGAACTATATGCTATGGAACTATATTTCTATGGAACTATTATTATGCTATGGAACTATTATTATGCTATGGAATTATTATTATGCTATGGAACTATATTTATGCTATGGAACTATATTATACTATGAAACTATATTATGCTATGGAACTATACTATGCTATAGACAGTGGTATTTCCATAGTAGTTAGTGTGACACATGATGCAACAATTAACACCAACATTTTCCGACCATTGTTTTTTCCTGTAGTTTTTTTTTTCATGTGCTGGATAATTTCAATAGTTGCCTTATAATCATACTTTATTCTTTTTGTCCCTTCCAGATTTTGTCCAATTTCCTCTCAAAACTTTTTACTGACTCTGCATTCACTCCAATTTCCTCTCAAAACTTTTTACTGACTCTGCATTCACTCCAAGTTCCTCTTATCCAACCTTGACCTCCTCTTATTATAACTTCTTGCAGTTTCCTCTTGTTCCTGTATCTTCACTCTTTATAATTAGGTCCCTACATACATACATCTCCGTCATAAATTCCACTTAGCATTTTATATGTTTCAATCATATCTCCTCGTGGTGTCCTTCTATATGCCAGTGTTGGTATATCAAGTTTAACCAGTCTTTCCTCATATGACATGTTCTTAATTAAGTGTTGGAATTTGTTTGGTTGCTCGTCTCTGGACATTTTCAATTATTTCTATGTCTTTCTTTCTAAAAGGGCACCATACTTGATTTGCATACTCGAGGTGAGGTCGTACCATTGCAGTATATAAGGCTTTAAACTTTGTCTCGTCCAGAGTTAAAAATGTCCTGATAATTCCCACAATCTTGTTAAGCTTTATTTACTTCTTCAGCCAGGTGTTCAGCTAGGTGTTCATCAAAACTCAAACGATTATCAATTATTACTCCTAGGTCTATTACAGATTTAACCTCCTTTAATTCTTCCTCCATTTTGTATTTAAATATCTCTTCTTTAGTACCTCCAATCCTCATAAAACAACACTTTTGAGGGTGAAACCTCAGCAACCATTTCCTGGACCATCTATCCATTCTCTGTAAGTCCTCATTTATTGTGCAAATATCCTGTTTTGGTCTTACCCCATAACCCAGTTTTTTGCAAAGGTTGGCTCAAGTTTTCCAATTTTTGGCAAGCACAAATAGTATCAGTGGAACGGTCCAAAAAAATCAAAAGTATTTATTGAAAGAATTACCGTTTTGTAGCAGTGTTGCCAGATCCGGCTAGGTCCCTGTATTTTGCCCCGGTCATTTCCTGTACTTTACCACGGTTATTTCCCGGTAGTTTGCCCAGGTTAGGTCCCGGTAGTCTGCTGTGGTCTAGGTTAGGTTAGGTCAGGCGAATTTCAAAATGCCCCATTTGAATATACCCTATCTTGGAATAGGGCATTTCCGCCCATTTCCAAAGAAATGACCATAGAAGAAAAGTGTCTTAGAATGTTATAAATTAATGGGTAAAGGAGGTAAAAAACTTTGTAATAGAAAACGGCAATAGAATAGATAATTACCTAGAACACCATTATTTTTGTTCATCTGGTTCTGGCATACTTTGGAGGAATCAAGGCACTCCAATGTAACAAAAGCAAATTATATACCTCCTTAAAAGTTGTGTTGAGGTGGGAGAGACGAAGACTACAATACTATACTTGGTAAATGTTGAAAAAATTACCGTTATTGCGTACGGTTTTTCTACCTTCATTACCCACTTATTTAGACCATTCTAAGACTATTTTCTTCTATGGCATTTCCTCCGCAAATGCCCCATTTTTTTTTTTTAATTAGCCTGACCTAACCTAACCTAACCTAACCTAACTTACCCTGGGCAAACTACTGGGACCTAACCTGGGCAAACTACTGGGACCTAACCTGGGCAAACTACTGGGACCTAACCTGGACAAACTACTGGGAAATAACCGTGGTAATAAAGTACAGGAAATGACCAGGGCAAAAAATATACCGGGACCTGGCAACACTGCTACAAAACGATAAATATAATTCTTTCAATAAATACCCAATACTATACCATACTTATACTGCTGTACTTTTCATTTCAGAATTATATACGTGTAGGTTTCCGGAGACTGTCAAGACGGAAGGACGGTAGACAAATCCTTCCTGTACATTCCCACTAAACTGGAGAATTCTGTGTAAGTACGGTAATTCCTCCTCCATTTTCTTAGGTAGGATTATTTAGGGGACGGAGAACAGGAGAAGAAGAAGAGGTACAGTCGCGGTCAATAATAATAATCCACATATGGGTATCTCAAACAATTTTCTGTCTAATGTTTTCACGTTCATATATCATGTTATTGTTTTAAGTAGTGTGTAGCTGCTTGTAGTAAATTGAAAGATTGTAGTTAACCTATTTATTGGAAAGTTAATCATCTAAGGAACAGAGGGAAGCTGTCAAACTCTTACGTGAGTTATCCCTATAAGGATGATTATATATGACCGCGACTGTACGAGCCAACACAGACAAACGAGAGCTGTACAAATTATTACAAAACACATCTTGAAGCACCGTTACATTAATGGAAAAAATACCTTACTTATCAAAATACTCATCAAGCACTTTTAGGCTGTGTCTTAAAAATAATTCCTCTTGATTTTTATTATTATTATTATTATTATTATTATTATTTTTTTTTTTTTTTTTTTTTTTTTTTTTTTTTTTTTTTTTTTCAGTATTTACCATAATGTACATGACAAATCACCTTTTCTTTCATCTGTTCAAGAAACTATGTGTAATTGGGAGGGAGTGTTGGTCATATGTCGTACACTTCACATCCTATGCAAAATTTTTGAAGTGCGATGACAGACAGAAGACCTTCATATAACACTTACATTGCTCCCCAACAACTATTGTATTGTTAAGAAGATAGATAAGAGTTTATGTTTAATTAAGGGGGAAGTACAGTGTTGGTAAATCTGGAGCAACTGCCGATTCCTCCAAACTATTCCAAGCAACAGAACACCATTATTTTTTTTTTTTTTGTCCCTCTGGTCCTGTTTCCTGGCATACATACTTTGGAGGAATCAACAAGGCACTCCAATGTACCAAAAGTGAATTACCGCTACCCCCTTAAGTAGGAAATTCGGTGTTGGTAAATTTGAAGCAACTGAATCCTCCAAACTATTCCAAGCAACAGAACACCATTATTTTTTTTTGTCCCTCTGGTCCTGTTTCCTGGCATACATACTTTGGAGGAATCAACAAGGCACTCCAATGTACCAAAAGTGAATTACCGCTACCCCCTTAAGTTAGCTATCCTACCTGTAACCAGATGGTGAGACAAATAAAATGATGGAGAGGAAGGAAATGTAGAAAGAATACTCATTGCTTAATTGATTGTACTGGATTTTGGATTATTACATTGTTCAGTACAGGACTGTGTATTTACAATGCTACATGTATGATAAAAGTACTCATACAAATACTTATACAATACTTTACAATATAATGTACTGTACTATGCTGTTCAAATTTCCCTGCAGTAGTAATTTGGGCAGGGAGTTATGTATTATCTTTTTCCTGTATCATATTATAAGTGGAAGTACAGTATGATACAGTGTAGTTGTAATTGAATTGTCAGACTTCAATATATTTTAAGTTCTCGTACAATATTTTTTTTTTTTTTTTTTTTTTTTCTATATTAAAAGGCTTGGAGTTTGCAAATAGTCCTCATCTATAAAATTATAGGAGTAGTCCAAAATCATGTCCAATTAATTAGCTATCATATTTTTTGTGTGATTGATGAAAGAGATATAAATTTACTATAAATTACTGGTACATTTTTTAGTAGCCAAGTTCTCTCCTTTCCTCTCCCATCATCTGAATATATTTTGCCTCTGGTTGCAGGTAAAGCAAGAGTGAAGGCAGCATTAGAGTTGACACTTCACCACACCACCTCACCTCATCCTTCACATTTGTTGCTTCGTTTACGTCACTTCAATTGGTTCACTTCGTTTACGTCACTTCAATTGGTTCACTTCGTTTACGTCACTTCAATTGGTTCACTTCGTTTACGTCACTTCAATTGGTTCACTTCGTTTACGTCACTTCAATTGGTTCACTTCGTTTACTTCACATCACTTGCTTCACCTGTTCTCAGCTTCCCCCAAGAAAGTCTGGAGATATTGAAAAAATAGTTAGATTATTTATTACTCTGATGAAGGTTTTATACTTGATCATTGAAGATGTTTAATACACTTTAGAAGTAAGAAGAGAATGTTAATAGTTTAGCATCTAATATTGGGTGTTTGGAAACTTGATGGATAAATTTAAACACCATTAGCTTTAATTGTAAACAGCACTAGACAGGATTTTTTTTTAACACAACCTTAATTTAATGGTTCTGCTAGTGTTTCACATAATGATTCAACTTCAGTAGAGTTGTGTATAATTAAGAATATTTTGAAGAATATTTTTAACCGTAGACTATGGAAGCCTAACCATAATGGGTAACATTGCTTGGTGTTAGCTAGAAAAGTATACATACAATACAGTAATTCTTAAGATTCTGTTTAAAGGTTAAGTTTGTAGAGAATAACACGATGGGAGTGAAGGGACTGTGGCGTCTTATAGAGTGTGCTGGTGTACCCGTCCCTGTAGAAACCCTGGAAAAGAAGATCCTTGCTGTTGATGTGTCAATATGGCTACACCAGGCTGTTAGAGGCTTTAAAGGAGTGGTGTCTGGTGGTCAGGCTAATGCTCCACTTCTCACACTCTTCCACCGCATCTGTAAATTACTCTTCTATCGTATTAGACCAATTTTTATTTTTGATGGAGGTGTGCCATACCTCAAGAAACAGACCCTTGCCTCTCGTAGACTGCGTAGGGAAGTGGCAGCCAACAGGGCCAAGCAGGTGAGGGAACGTCTTCTCAACAACCTGCTTAGGAGTCAGGCAGTTCGAAGTGCACTTGGGAAATCTGGTCCAGGCCCTAGTTTGAACCATGTCTCTAAACCCATCAAGCAAGAGAAGGATATGTTTGAGTTGCCACCTCTCCCTCAACCCCTCAGCAACAAGCCAAAACCTGATGAAACCACACAGGATTCGACACAAACAATCATTAAAACAGAAGAGGAGGATTCTGAAGATGAGACAGAGACCCACATGAAGGACCTAAACCTTCCTAACCTACATCAGTTTGAGTTTGAGAGTGATGCATTCCAGAAACTCCCCATTGATGCCCGACACGAGATTCTCACTGAATTACAAGACACACGTAAACAAGACTCCTGGTCCACACTCAACCAGATGCCTCAGGAGTTAGAATGCTTTGCTGAGTTTCAGATGGGGAGGCTACGTAAGCGACGCAAGTTCCAGGAGACATTGGACCAAACTAGGGATGAAATACGGAAGAAAGTGACGGAGGAAATGGAGTCAGAGATGTTTGGGGAGCTGGAGAAATATGTGAGCCATTCTCAGCGTGTGATCTCTGAAGATGCTACACACTCCATCCTCGTCAAGAAGATACAAGACACTGGAGTTAATGAAGAAAAGATTGATGATAATGAGGGAGCTGAGGGGAAGGTGGAAGGGAATAGTAATAAAGGGAAATCACCTGCCAAAAAGCAGAAAAAGGGTATTGATAAAGACTTTCTAACTGAGTTGGCTAAGCAGGGAGTGTTGAGATCACAGCCCGAATCTGATTCAGAGTCCGAGTGGGAGGATGATTCTGACCTAACCTATAGCCAGTCAGATGATGAGGGAAGAGGCGGCGGTGGTAGGATGAAGCAAAATACTAGTGTGGATGAAGCAAGTTTCCTAAAAGTGGTGGGCTCACTGATGGAAAATAGTGGGTTGACTCAGGAGGAGATTCTTGCTCTTATTAAACAGGAGTCTCCACACAAACCCGGCAGCAGCAGCAGCAGCAGCAGTAGTATCAATGTGTCTAAGAAACATGATGGCTTAGTAGAAGAAGGTCCATCTACATCAAGTCAAGCAACAGGATTTGTATTTAACCCTGATGCAGATTCTTCTTCCTCTGATAGCGATGACTTTGTTGAGGTTCCCACCGAGTCTGTTGCTCCACCTTCGTCCTCTGCCACTCAGTCCTCTCCTCCATTTTCTTCTGATCTTCCTTCATCTGGGTCTCAGTCATTAATTCTTCCTTCAACTACTACCATTACTTCTTTCCCATCTGTAAGTATGAAAGAAAATAACTCTAAAAAGGAAGTTGAACCAGATAATTTAAACCAGCTTCTTGGTACCAAAAACAACAGCTTATGGATGAAGATTGTACAACAGAAACTGGATGACATGGTACATGTAAATGCATTGAAGCACTCTTCCAAAGCACTCATTGATAGTAGACAGATATATCATGATGAAGCACTAAGGAAAGATGAAGGAAGGAGGAGTGTGGCAGTAAGTACAAAGGGGTCAAACAATATGTTGCAAAAAAAGTCAATTCAGAAGGACACTGAGTTAAAGCCACTGAAAGCAGTCAAAATATCACTTGATTTTGATGTTAAACCACTGAAAATGGAAGATGATATATTTGCTGATATTTTTACTGATCTACATTGTATATCCCCTTCAGTAAGACCTCAAATGAAAAAGCAGACTACAAGTAAGGATAAGAAAGAAGAAATTGATAAAGTTGAAATGATAAAGGAAAAGAATGAATTACTCACAACTATTAAGAATGGACATAATCCATCCCAGGTAGTAATAAACAGTGATGCATCTATTACTGAACATATAACTACCAAAGTCCCTCCAGTGACAATCACAAACTATACATCAAATGAAACCAAAAAAACTTCTTCCTCAGATAGTATTAATCTTGGTGTCTTTCAGAAAAACACAAAGAATTATTTTGCACAAAATAAAATTGTGCCATGTGAAGGAAGCCTTGAAACAAAATTACAAAACAGTGTTAGTGAAGAAGTCAGAATAGAAACGGAAAAATTAATTAATGTAAATCTTGCTGAACATTCAGTTATCTCAAAAGGACAAAATAGCCCAGAGAAAACTGCTGATCAAGTAATGGATGAAATTATGAGCTCTAGTTGTGAAAGTGAGGAAAATGAAGAGAATGATCTGTTACAAAAGAGGGAGAAAAGGTTGAAGGAGAGTTCTTTAGCCACAGTTTTATCCAATGAAAACCCTAAGACGGTGAAAAATATCCATGTCCCTGATGGATTAACTCAGTTGCCAAGTGTTGTTGTTGATGAGGCCAGTGTTACAGATGATGATGATGATGACTTTATTGATGTGATGATGGAAGAGGCAAACCAAGTGGAGATCAAAGAGAAAGAACAGAATAAGATTGAAATGAGAAAAAGTGAGGACTATCATGAAGTAGTTGAAAAAATAAATATGGAAGAATTAGAGGAAAAGGAAATTCAGTTAAATACAAGGAGAAAGTGTGAGAAGGAAAATAGAGAGGAGGATAAAAATATAGTAATTGAGAATATGGGAAAACAGAGTAAAGATTCTATGATTACAATGGAGGACCAGAATAAGGATGGAAGGAAACTGTTAAGAGAAAACTGTGTCCAAAGTGAGGAGACTATAGAGGTTGGAACCACGGCAAAGTTAGAAGGACAGGAAAACAATCAACAGACGATGAAGGAAGTTGATTTGATGTCATCACAAGGTGGTCTGTCATTACCTCACAGTCCAGAGTTGGAGGAAGAAGGAGAACTTGGAAATAATGACCAGGTTGAACGCCCGTTGAATTACACTGAGGATGAACTCAAGCATTTAGAGGGAGAACTGGCTAAAGAACAGGACTCATTGGTTGCTCAAGCTGAAAAATCTAATCGCCTTGCAGCAGACTTAAACCAACAGACATATGGTGAGTCTCAACATCTCCTGCAGCTGTTTGGTATTCCTTACCTTGTAGCCCCCATGGAGGCTGAGGCACAATGTGGATTCCTGGATGATATCAAACTGACTGCTGGCACCATTACAGATGACTCTGATATCTTCCTCTTTGGTGGGACAAAGGTATACAAGAATTTCTTTAACCAGACCAAGCATGTGGAATTTTTTAAGGTGGACAACATCACCACCAACATCGGACTCGACCGTAACAAAATGATCTCTCTGGCTATGCTTACTGGAAGTGACTATACAGAGGGAGTGGAAAGTGTTGGAGGTGTGGCTGCCTTGGAGGTATTGGCTGAGTTCCCAGGAGAAGGTGTAGAGTGTCTTAAGAACCTGAGAAAATGGTGGAATGCTGCACACAGGAATGTTACACCAATGTATTCCTCTAAAGTTAAACAGAAGATGTCCAAGGTGAAACTGTCCGAGTCCTTCCCTAATGAGCAGGTATATGATGCATACTTGAATCCAGAGGTAGATGAGTCAAGGGAGAAATTCACCTGGGCAGTGCCAAATGTGGAAGCACTTCGTCAATTCACTGGAGAAAAGTTTGGCTGGAGTCGTGCAAAAACCGATGAGATTCTTGGCCCAGTCATGAAGCGACTTGGGTTAAAAACCTCACAGATGAGGATTGATTCATTTTTCACCAACATTAAGCTGGTTAAAGAGGGTACAATCACCAGCAAGAGAGTGCAGGATGCAATTGCAAAGGCCAAAGGAGAAAAAGTTAGCGACAACAAACTTACACTAATGCGAAAAAAAGCCGAGGGTAAACCAGGAAGACCCAAGAATATGAAAAGGAAAATAGAAGAGGAAAGGGAAGAGATGACTATTGGAGATGGAGAGAGAAGCAATGTGGAAGATAGTAGTAACATTATTGTCAAAAGAGTAACACCATCTAAAGTATTACTAATTGATCCTTCTGAGGCACAACAAGTAAACAGAAGAAAAACAAACCATTCAAGTAAAAGTAAAGTAACAAAACAAGGAACTAAAAGAAAATCTAAGGATGAAGAGAACAAATCAAAACAGACTGGGAAGAGAACCAAGTGTGTTGATGATAATGATGATAATGATAATAATGATGATGATATAGAAAGTGTTGTAAGAAAAGGAAGGAGAACCCAAGAAATATTTACTGCAGAGAACAATGAGAAAAGTGGAAGAAAACTGACCAAAGAGATAATGTTTACTGCTCTCTTAGAAAAGGAAAAAATCAGCCAGAGGGAGGAAGAAGAAAGGATAATGAGAGAGAGGAAGAAATATGCAGCTGAGTTATTGAAGAGTCATAAACAGGAAGGGAAAAAGAAGGGAAAGCGATGATGGACTTATGCATGATATGATTTTGAGTTCACAATACTGAACAATATGACAAATATTTGTGATTTGTAATTGAGTCACTGACAATATTAATATTTCTCCAACTAGTGTACAAACTAAATAATTATACCGGTATGACTGATATAGACAACCACTCAGGATTTGGGTTAGGCTAAGGGTATGCAGTACATATCCTTTTGTTATAAACTGGTAGTAGTGACCTCTCAGTACAGTACAATCATATCCAACTGAATACAATACAGTATTTCCTAACCCATTGGAGTATGGAAAATGTTGATGCTGGTACAGTATGCATGTGTATTTTCCTGATCATGTGTCACTTGGGAACATAAGTTTTGCCGTGTAATGCCCAGTAATTTTCCCCCCAAAAATATGATGATAAATGTTTTTATGTAGAAATTATTAATGAGAAAGGAGAAAGACTAGTGTACAATATGTCTACAGTTGTTCCAGCATTGAGAAATTTCTGGAAAATTAATATACTGTATTGCCTGATAATTATTTTATGGAAATAATATTTTTATATACATTTAATACTGTTAATGAGAATGGATCAATATCACATATTTACCACATATGGAGCTGAAAATTCAGATTATTTATTATATATAAAGTACCCAAATGAATTCAGGTAGTACAACAACACAGCTGGAGAGGAAATAAAATGTTGTAAACTTCCTATCCTTGATTCTCAATGTGTTATTTAGGGCTTCATTTGTTACTCATTCATTTAACACAATACAGTACAGTACATCACTAAGCAGGAAGTAGTATGTGTTAGTATAGTACACTACTTCAATTGCTGAATCTGCCTCTAGAGAAATTTGCTGCAGGACTAAGGTATTGGTACAGTAATGAAATTTTGCTATTCATAACATCCTATTAAAGATTGGGAAAATCTTTTTATTTATTTATTTTATTTTTGATGAGTAATGTTTGAAGGAGTTTAGTGTTGAGGGATCAAAATGTTCACTGAGATATCTTTGGCCACGACAGTTTCAATATCTCTTGTGGTAATGTCTGCATTTTATCACTGTACATAAAACAAAATATGATAAACCAGAATTGTTATACAGTACTGTACAGTCGCGGTCAAATATAATCATCCATATAGGGGTAACTCACGTAAGAGTTTGACAGCTTCCCTCTGTTCCTTAGATGATAAACTTTCCAATAAATAGGTTAACTACCAACTTTTAATTTAATACAAGCACCTACGCACTACTTAAAACAATAACTTCATATGTGAACATGAAAACATTAGACAGTATATTGTTTGAGATACCCATATGTGGATGATTATTAATGACCGCGACTGTACATTATAACAAAAGGAATAAACTTCAGGAATTGTTTTTATATAAACTTTGGTAATCTACTACAGTATGCTGTATATTACAGTATGTAAAAGAGTGTCTGCATAATAAATGTTTCTATTTATTATTTTGTATTATTGTTTTGTACTTATTCAAGTTGCAAGTAGTTTGTAAGACACATAATTATGTAGGAGTAATGATATAGTTGTTCTCTTAAATACTGTATTATTTAGTAGTGTGTTCTAGATGGAAATGATGGATCAAACCTTTGTAGATCTTTCACTGTCACAGTCTATAAAGTTTCCAGGAGATATTTGATGTGACATGTAACAAAAATGACTTTATACATTATTGAAGAAACCTTGACAGATTACCAACATGATATTGTAAATGTATAAAAAGATGTATTGTCACTCTTAGTTCTGTTAGATTCAAACCTTTAACCTTAGAGCTTACCACTAGTGAGGAGAATGTATTATCCACTGGGCCACCAGGGTTCCTTACTGGTGACTTAAGGAGGAAGTACAGTGTTGGTAAATCTGGAGCAACTGATTTCTCCAAACTATTCCAAGCAACTGAACACCATTATTTTTGTTCATCTGTTCCTGTTTCCTGGCAATATACTTTGGAGGAATCATGGCACTCCAATATAACAAAAGTTAATTACCCTCTTAAATAAATGATCTAGGGGTACTAGGTAAAATAGCATGTGAGGTAGCTCTTTATTTTTTACAGTCGTAGGGGAACTCTCTGATTTGACATGGATGGGTAAACTAGAATACAATACCACCAGTGAGAACAGAAAAGAAAATTATATTAAGGCCATAAGTTCATAAACACATTCTGCTTTTGCAATTACAGAATAATTATCCTTACTGAAGTAGATATAAGAGAGGGAGGCAAGAGGAAAAGAGAGAAAGAGATGGTAGGTGAGGCAGAGAAGAGAAAAAGACAACAGGGTAAAGAGAAAACCCCTGGAATGGATGTGTGGAAGAGTTGGGGAAACATAATAAGATGGCAAGTGTCGGGAATAGGCCAGCAAGCAGGAAGGGAGTGAAGGGTGAAGAAATGGGAGAGGGAAAGAAAGTGTTGTTGTGTGTTTTCTTTCTCTTTCTCTTTTACTACTCTCCTTTATATACAGGTACACCCATTCTCCTTGCCAACCCATCACACATCTCTTAATAATTACTGTATTGTACATATCACAAATATATATATATCTTGTCATGTCAGAAGAAGACACCCAAACAGGGATGAAACATTGTAGGTTTGTAAAAATAAAAATGTTATGTGTGATATGGGCACTTTTTACCAACTTGCCATCACTGTGAAGGAAAACTGCATTCAAATAAGGGAATAAAAACTGATATGCTTTTACAGAAGTATGACAACATTGACTGACCCAAATCACTGACTGACTCTCTTCCTGTACAGGTTATGGATGATCCATTAGTAGACCACCAACTGTTGCAACACCTCAATCACTGTGACTCCACCCATCAGTCACGACCTAGATCAGTCAACACCAAGGTTTTCACAGCACAGATCAACGGTACACACACTGACTTCCTGGTTATTGTTTACAGGTGAGTTACACATTCAACACTCTAGTAAATATTATGGTGTGACATTATCTTCACTACCCATACAGGGAAGGATTGTGTCATATCACTTTATATTTTAGTAGAGAAAAGTTTTAACATCTTCACTATTAGGTAGAAGATGTTATGGTGTGACATATCTTCACTACCCATACAGGGAAGGATTGTGTCATATCACTCTTTATGTTTTAGTAGAGAAAAGTGTTAACATCTTCACTATTAGGTAGAAGATGTTATGGTGTGACATATCTTCACTACCCATACAGGGAAGGATTGTGTCACATCACTCTTTATATTTTAGTAGAGAAAAGTGTTAACATCTTCACTATTAGGTAGAAGATGTTATGGTGTGACATATCTTCACTACCCATACGGGGAAGGATTGTGTCATGTCACTCTTTATATTTTAGTAGAGAAAAGTGTTAACATCTTCACTATTAGGTAGAAGATGTTATGGTGTGACATATCTTCACTACCCATACAGGGAAGGATTGTGTCATGTCACTCTTTATATTTTACTAGAGAAAAGAACTGTTAACATATTCACTATTAGGTATAATATAGTATAATATCTAGTAACCCTTGAAGAATATTAAGAATGGTATTAAATAACCCAATTAAAACATTGTACACTACACTCATTCAAAATACAAATCTGTATGACTGAATCAACATCAGACATTATTGTGCATTAAGGAATAAATGAATTTTTGTATTACCGTATACTATAACAAACAGTTTGTAATATTTATCTTACAGCAACCGAGTATTTGTGTGTGTGACCCAGTGCAGCAAAATAGGAAACCTCTTCTCCATCCATTGTGACGAGACCAGTCCTAACCCAGTGTTCCCAGCTGCCACGTCCACCTCTGCTTATGACATCAAGTTAGTTATTTCACATCTTGGATCTGTTTGTTTATGCAGACTTAAGGAAGTGCGGGAGTAGGGGACAGGTTTGGGGGGGGGGGTTGGGGGGACAGGCTTGGGGGGGGGGAGTAGGGGACAGGCTTGGGGGGGGGGAATAGGGGACAGGCTTGGGGGGGGGGGGGGTGCAGGAATAGGGGGACAGGCTTGGGGAGGGGGAAGAAAGCCTGTCCCCTATTCCCACTGTTACAGTGTGACATCTTCACTACATCTTCACTACCATACAGGGAAGGATTATGTCACATCGCCCTTTATGTTTTAGTAGAGAAATGTATATTAACATCTTCACTATTAAGTAGAAGATGATTACAATGTGACATATCTTCACTACCCGGATTATGTCACATTGTCATTGTATTTTGGTACAGAAGTGTTGACATCTTCACTACTGAGTAGAAGATGCCACTACTTTATTTAGTTATATTCCAAAGACTAGTTCTAGGATACCTACAAAATCTCATATAGAGTTTAGAAAGACAATGTAAAAGGGAGGGGTAAGATCAGAGGTGAGATAGAGATATAGGCTTTGGAGAAAAGAACGACAAAATAAAGCTTAGAAGCTTTACAAGTGTTTGAGTTTGCTCTTTCTTTTGTGATTAATCTGATTGCGCGCTTCAGTCGGCCCGGGACTGGGGACGTAACACCACACACCCCCAATCCCCCCCCCAAGCCTGTCCCACTATTCCCGCACCCCATCAACAGATCTTTAGTTACCAAGCCATAATTACCTACAGGTGTATTCTGGGAGTAGACAGTGAAGACAGCCTCACCCCAGTACGTCACCTGGCTGAGAAATTATCTTGTTCCCGACCTTTGCTGCTCTCCTTAACACTCGTCCCTCCTGGCCATTCACCAGACCGAGCCACTGTGGATTGTATTGCTGCCAAGCTACTCGAGCACAGGTGTTGGTGAAGACAAGGTAGGTTATTAATTTTAAAGCTGGACTCGTGGAATTATAACTACAGTACAGTACACTATTTTGCACTTGATAAGATGTACAGTCGGCCTAAGGAATTCGTACACATAGCATTGGTTAAAAGGTGTCAGTACTGTTTTCTGCACATACTGTAGGAATTATTCTGCTGACTGATTCAAGTATGTATTAGTCAGATAACCTTACTTATAATTATGGACATTCTCTCTCTTTTTTTCAGACCACTTAGTTTTTCTCAACATTTCCTTTCCATAGTTGTTGACTGTTTGGTTGGTGATGCAGCAAGTGAGGATGACACAATTTGGTCAGGTGGTTATGGGACCCCCAGGCAGCGGCAAAACAAGTTACTGCTGTGCCGTCGCCTCACTCCTCAAATCTCTCGGCAGGAAGGTGGCCGTCATCAACTTAGGTCAGTGGTATACCCATCTCAGACTATATTTCAATCACATATTTATTCTCTCTTTGAGGTATAATGCCTCGTATATTTATGAATGAATATTGAGATTCCAAAGCCAATGTAAGGTGGAACGTGATTGGCTGAACTTTGAGTAGTGGTAGTGAAGATGTTACCATATTATATACAGCCAGATTTTTCTTTCACTTTCTACTACTTGCTCAACTGTACACACAACAAAAAAACTATGGTACACTCTCTGCGCGATACAAAATGTCACCACGATTGAAGGTTTTTGATAACAGCCTTCTCACATTGGTATCCCTGCGTATGTATGTATGTTGCGGCTTGTTATCAAAAACCATCATTCGTGGTGACATTTTGTATCGCGCAGAGGGTGTAACCATAGTTTTTTTTTTTTTGTACAGTTGAGCAAGAAGTAGAAAGTGAAAGAAAAATCTGGCTGTATATAATATGGTAACATCTTCACTACCACTACTCAAAGTTTAGTCAATCACGTTCCACCTTACATTGGCTTTGGATTCTCAGTATTCATTCATAAATATACGAGGCATTATACTACAAAGAACTGCCACATATTGCCATATATGTACAGCCAAATTTTTCTTTTCGCACTTTCTACTTGCTTAATTGTACTTCTTCCAGAGCTCTGTTTATCAGCTTCACTTATTAACACAGAATCAACTAATGATGCTCTGTTATGAAGATCAAACATTACAAATATTACATGTAACTGTATATAAGATATTACCCTTTCCTTTCTACAGACCCAGCCAATGACACACTACCATATGAAGCAGCTGCAGACATTTGTGAACTAGTTAGTGTAGAGGAAGTGATGGAAGTACAAGGACTGGGACCAAATGGAGCTTTAATCTATTGTATGGAAGTGTTGGAGGCTAGTCTCTCATGGCTTACAGATAAAGTTAACAAACTGAAGGGACAATACCTCATCTTTGACTTCCCTGGTCAGGTAAGCTCTTGTGAGGGACAGAGGTGAGAAGATGGACATTATTATTCAAAAAATAAACAAGGCAGTGTAAACAAATAATAGCGAGCACATAAAGGAGAGGAATATGTTAATGTATGTATAATAATATTATACTGTACTAATGCAGTGGCAGGAGTGAGTGGTAATTTGTTAAATCATGTGATGCAGAATAGGGTTTGTGAAGGCATATGAAAGGTTATAAGAATTATTTGGTTAATTAAAAGAAGTTGTTGTTTTTTTCCCTCCAGGCTGAGCTGTATTGCCACCACACCATGGTACGCAAAATTCTGGCCGGACTGGAACATAATAACACAAGACTATGTTCTGTTTATCTCATTGACTCACACTATGCCAATGACCCTGGTGAGTTGTGTTGTTGTTGTTGTTGTTGAAGTGAAATGTTGTAAAATTTTATAAGATTATAATTATGTGTGTTATTGTTGGTAATTGTAATTGTTACACATTTTACTAATGGTTTTGTTACTTTTTTTACAGGGAAGTACATATCTGCTGTTATGTTAACCTTGAATAGTATGCTTATGATGGAACTTCCCACAGTCAATGTTCTCTCTAAGGTTAGTCATTATAATTATACAACTTTATACAGTCAATGTTCTCTCTAAGGTTAGCCATTATAATTATACAACTTTATACAGTCAATGTTCTCTCTAAGGTTAGTCATTATAATTATATAACTTTATACAGTCAATGTTCTCTCTAAGGTTAGTCATTATAATTATATAACTTTATACAGTCAATGTTCTCTCTAAGGTTAGCCATTATAATTATACAACTTTATACAGTCAATGTTCTCTCTAAGGTTAGTCATTATAATTATACAACTTTATACAGTCAATGTTCTCTCTAAGGTTAGTCATTATAATTATACAACTTTATACAGTCAATGTTCTCTCTAAGGTTAGTCATTATAATTATACAACTTTATACAGTCAATGTTCTCTCTAAGGTTAGTCATTATAAAATACAACATAAGCAGTACAGTATAGAGAAGAGATACTGGATAGGAGATAATTTTATGACATACCAAGTACATTAAAGTTATTCTTGACCACTCACTACTGGAATGCATAACTACTGTATATTCTATGTTTGTACAGTCGTCAGCAGAAAATCATCCCATTCAGCTCGGATGAGAGGAGCCTTGTAATCTGCTAACACACTATGAGAGTTGAAAAGTATGATATTTAAATGGCTAATGATCTTCAATATTATGCATCTATTTAATCCATATTTGTCAACTCTCATAGTGTGTTAGCAGATAGATTACCAGGCTCCTCCTCTCACCCGAGCTGCTGAATGGGACGATTTTCTGCTGACACAACTTTACTTCTACACCACACACAGCCCAAGTGATTACACTGGCTGATTGATGGAGGCAGAGACATAACATTGGTGTTTCTAACTAACTGTAATATTGCAGGTGGACTCTGTGGAGAAGTATGGGAGCCTGGACATGGGGTTGGAATTTTACACAGAGGTACAAGATTTGGACTACCTGCTAGAGGGATTAGAGAACTCACCCGTGTTGGCCCGCTATCACAAACTCAACAAGGTCATGGCAGAAGTGGCCACTGATTACTCCTTAGTCTCATACATCCCAGTTAGCATAGAGAGCCACTCCTCACTCCTGGATGTCATCAAGGTGTGTTATCAATTTAAGGAGTCAGTCATCTGTTAACTTAGGGGGTGCGGGAATAGGGGAACAGGCTTGGGGGGGGGGGTTTTTAGGGGGGTGCGGGAGTAGGGGACAGGCTTGGGGGGGTGCAGGAGGGAGTAGGGGGACATGCTTGGTGGGGGGACTGGAGGGGTGCGGGAATAGGTGGGTAGAAAGCCTGTAACCTATTCCCGCAAACCCCTAAACCCCCCCCCCCCTCCCCCAAGCCTGTCCCCCTTACTCAACAAACCCTCCGCACCCCCCTAAACCCCCCCCCCAACAAGCCTGTCCCCCTATTCCCACACTCCATTAATTAAAACCTACAATACAGTTACTTACTATACTTATCTCATATTTCTATTATTTCTTCTTCTTTGACAGGCTGTTGACAAGGCAAACGGTTATGTGTATGGGACTGGGGAAGAGAGAAACATCCAACAACTGCTGTCATGTGCTGTCGGAGCCAAATGGGAGAGTGACAGGACTGGTGTTGCAAGGGAGGAGTGGATGAAAGGAGAGTTGGAACAAGAGGACCACACAGAAGAAGAAGAAGAGTTACTGAAAATGATAGCAACACAAAATCAGAAATGAAGTGATAGACTCAGACATTAATCACATTTTTTTATATATATAAGATAGATAGTGTTTGAGAAGAGAGAAGAAGAAGAGTTACTGAAAATTATTGCAACACAAAATAAAAAATGAATTGATAGACTCTGACATTAATCACAATTGAAATAATTATATAAGATAGTGTTTGAGATATAAGTAAGATATCAATGAAGATTTTTTTTTCGCCTCTTTTTGCATGTAAAAATAATAATGAATGGATTATTAAGGGGGTGCGGGAATAGGGGGACAGGCTTGGGTGGGGGGGTTAGGGGGGTGCAGGACTAGGGAACAGGCTTGAGGGGGTTTAGGGGGGTGCAGGAATAAGGGACAACAGGCTTTCTACCCACCCCAAGCCTGTCCCCCTATTCCCGCACCCCCCAACCAAACCCCCTCCCAAGCCTGTCCCCCTATTCCCACACACCCCAAACCCCCTCCCAAGCCTGTCCCCTTATTCCCGCACCCCCCAACCAAACCCCCTCCCAAGCCTGTCCCCCTATTCCCGCAACCCCCAAACCCCCTCCTAAGCCTGTCCCCCTATTCCCGCAACCCCCAAACCCCCTCCCAAGCCTGTCCCCTACTCCTGCATCCCCCTAATACTATTCTAGTTAGAGGTATTTGTGTCCATCAAGATCATTCATTCCACTGGTAATTTTCTGTCCCTTCTTTCTTTCTACTTCATGGTCATCCTGTAACCAGAACAGTGGTGTGTGTGTGTGTGTGTGTGTGTGTGTGTCCTTCACCACACACTTTTCAATGTCTGTATGGACTTGGTGATTGGCTGGGCTGTGTTTTGTACAGCCGGCTCCATATAAATTCATGTCCATCTCATGTACTTAATAATGCTGATAATGACCAGATAGTTGCATTCTGAACCAGTTTCTATCTTAAAAACATGTGTAATTTATCATATGTGAAGTATATCTGTCATCTCTGTATTCAAATTATGTCACAACATCAATATAGCCCATACATACCAAGGTGGAAATGAAGCCAACTTAATATTTAACTTATGCTGCCGACTGTACCTCCTTCCTTTGGGGCATCAGTCAACAATTTCATGTTATCTGACCTTGAGACAATGGAGGTTCTTGTAACTACAATATCAACATTACACTGGGAGACAAAGAGGTAGAGTATAATATCAATGTACAGAACCAAGGCACCGTGGTCAAAGTCCAAAATTTCAGGAACTTTTGACTTGACAACAACATTAAAGTCTATGTGTGTACAGCCACAATCAAATAACCAACGACACTTTCCTTCCATCATGCAAATTTAATCAGTATCATATCAAAATATAATCATACAACAACACCTTACGTCAACTCAACCCCCTCAATTATTATTATTATTATTGGGTGCTGCAAAATCATACATACACGTGTTGTTCTTTATTACCAAGATAATTACTACGATGGAAGGAAAGTGTCGGTGGATATTATTATTATTATTATTATTATTATTATTATGAGGTGCTGCAAAATCATACACGTGTTGTTCTTTATTACCAAGATAATTACTACGATGGAAGGAAAGTGTGGGTGGATATTTGATTGTGGCTGTACATGCTGGTGGTAAGAGCACTCATGAGATCTTGGATAGCATCAGGTATCTTGATAATGTAGTCCATAGTAATTGTGGCTCTGATGAGGAGGTCACTTAGGAGGGTGCGGCAGTAGGGGACAGGCTTTTGGGGGGTGCGGGAATAGGGGGACAGGCTTGGGGTGGGTAGAAAGCCAAACCCCCTATTCCTGTACACCCCTAACCCCCCCCTCCCAAGCCTGTCCCCCTACTCCTGCACCCCCCTAACCCCCCCAAGCCTGTTCCCTATTCCTGCACACCCCTAACCCCCCCCAAGCCTGTCCCCCTACTCCCACACCCCTCTAACCCCCCCAAGTCTGTCCCCTACTCCCGCACACCCCTAAACCCCCCCCCCCCCAAGCCTGTCCCCCTACTCCTGCACCCCCCCATAACCCCCCCAAGTCTGTCCCCTACTCCCACACCCCCCTAACCCCCCCAAGTCTGTCCCCTAGTCCCGCACCCCCCTAAAACCTCCCCCCAAGCCTGTCCCCCTACTCCCGAACCCCCCCAACACCCCCCCAAGTCTGTCCCCTACTCCCACACCCCCCTAAACCCTCCCCCCAAGCTGGTCCCCCTACCCCCGCACCCCCTTAATGCTTTGGTCTGGTCTATGGTTGTTATGGACACACTCAACACGAGTTGTGGAAAATATTACCACAGAGAAAAGCAGATTGTAATTCATTTTCAAAATAAGGAGGTACAGTCGGCAGCATAAGTTCACTTCATTTCCACCAGTGTATGTATTAGTGATGCTGTAGTACAATTTTAATGCAGAGATAACAGATATAGTTCTCATATGGTAAATTACGTATGTTGTTGGAATAAAAATCTGGTTCAGAATGCAACTATCTGGTCATACTAGCAATATTAAGTACATGAGAAGGACGCGAATTTATGCTGCCGACTGTACAGTACTGGGTTTACAGTAGGTTGTGTTGGGTGTCCGTGTGGAGGCTTGGAAGGAGAAGGATCCCAAGAGATGGTTCCAAAACCTGTGTTCAGTAAAGCAATGTCAAGGGAATGAATCTTCTGGATGATGATTAGCATTTGTAATTGAGGGAAAATATTGTGATGAATTAGCATATAAAATCTCTTGGATGTGGACACAGATATGTCACACATTTTGATTATACACTATATTACATAAGGAGAGGAGTAAAGACAATGAACCTACTTAACATCCTCATCTGTGAAATGGATAATGTTTGAGAGGTCCAAAATCATGTCTAATTTCGTCTGAGATGCCTAAACATACTGTGTTCATAGGAGCATTATTTGCAGTATGGTGTAAAAATGGATGATTGTAGAGTGTTGAAGGGTTGAACATTTTATCAGGAGTGTAATGAAGCAAATGTTAGGTGAGCATTTCTCATGAAGAGGGAAGATTGTGACATGATGAGATATGAAAAGATGAGGTTTGTAAGTCGTTGACGGTAAAAAAAAATCATTTTTCACAACTGGAAACAGAAGGAAGTTCACACCTCAGCGTAAGAAATTTAAGAGGGTATTTAGGCTACAGGTCATAGAATCACTGGGGAGGATTATGAAGGGTAGAAGTGTGAGTATGGAAGTGAAAAGGGAACTACGAAATAGTATAATCCTGCCAACACTGACATATGCGTCAGAGACATGGACATGGAGTAGGGCTCATCAGTCTAGAATAGGTGCAGTGGAAATGAGTTACTTGAGAGGAGCATGTGGACTTATTAGGTGGAATGGAGAGAGTAATGAGAGTGTGTATGAGAAATGTGGTATGAGTGAGAAGGCAATTGGTATTGAGTGGTTGAGAGAGTGAAGCGTAATACATTGAGATGGTTTGGACATGTAGAGAGAATGCAAGGTGTGGAGTTTGTAAAGAAGGTGTATAGAAGTGAAGTTGTGGGACCTGGTGTGAGAGGCAGACCTCCGGTTAAATGGCAGAACAGAGTGGAAGAGTATGTAAGGGAGAGAAACGTGAGGGGCAGAGCAGGGCTGGACCAAGTAAGGAGGGAGTGTTGGAACAGAGTGGAAGAGTATGTAAGGGAAAGAAACGTGAGGGGCAGAGTAGGGCTGGACCAAGTAAGGAGGGAGTGTTGGAACAGAGTGGAAGAGTATGTAAGGGAAAGAAACGTGAGGGGCAGAGTAGGGCTGGACCAAGTAAGGAGGGAGTGTTGGAATAGGGAAAACTGGAGACACTTCTGCCGTGGCCACAGGCCAACCCGGAGGGAGTTCCCTGAGGGAACGAGGCGTCAGAGCTATAGATAGATAGACAGATGAACTGTTGCCTCCACAAGTACAGAGCACAGCGCCCTATGGGATTGGTGAAATATGACACCACTATGTTTAATTACTCATAGAAATAGTAAAGTCCAAGCTTTCTATTTAAGTGTCAGGAACAAGTTTATTCAGCCGTTTGAATAGCTTCCCATTGAACAAATTGTACAGCTACGACCAGGTGTATGTGTATTTAGCCTCTCCCAGTCAACCTCGGATTGTGGCACCGTCACAACTATCAATACCACATTACGAGGGATGCAACAGGAAAAAATTCATCAGCCTGATCAGTCGAATAGGTTGCTTGAGCTAGCGAGAGACAGAGGGAAGACAGTGTTTTTACTGATTCGATGTAACTTTATGAATGTTGCTCTGCTTCACCATTCGAATCCATAGTTGTAATACTAAATATTTACCCTTGGGTAGTAATTTATAAGAGTCACAAAGAATGAAACATACCTTTACAACGCCATAACATAATGTTTACTAATTTTCAATCTAAGTTTATCGCCAATAAGTTACATGATGGAATGTAAAAAAAAAAAAAAAAAAAAAAAAAAATATATATATATATATATTGAGATGGAGATAAAACGCAGCAGCTGTGTCCTGCATTCGTGGCATTAAGGAAAGCTGTATCCTTTATGGTGAACCATAAATAGTACTGTACATTGCACATAATTATAGCCTTGTAAAAAAAAACAAGGAAAGTTTGAAGCGTAATGAAGACAACGCTGCTTCTGGTTCCTTATTCCCTTCACCAAGCGATTGAAACAAGTGGGACAAATAGTATTATCCTGCTGGCCAAGATTATACTCTACCAATACGTTTCTCTGGTTCGTTATTCCCTTCACCCAGCAATCGAAACAAGAGGGACTATAGTATTATCCTGCTGGCCAAGATTATACTCTACCAATATTATAACACAAGTTGAGGCTATCGACGAGTGTACTGTACTTGTAGAATACTGAGTGAATGTATTTTATATTTCACTTCTATATTTGTACAATCACAGTATGAATTTAGACTTATAACCAGAAATTACAGGAATGTATGCTAATAATATCGTGCCTTTCCAATTGCCTTAAATATGAAACGAAGTTGGAGAGAGAATACTCGATTATCTCTCGTGCTCACTGTCATATTACTGCTTGCCACTGTCTGCATTCTATACCTGCCGTCAGAACCCAAGGTGAAGCTAAAGGAGTACATATGGATTGGACACCCAAATATTGACCAAAAGCAGCAGGTTTTGTTGTGGTCTATGATGAGGTCAGGTTCCATGATGACACAATCAATGTTAGTGGCCTTGCCTTGTTCATTTCTGACGGAGGAACCACTTAGGTTTCACAAACGGAAAGAATTAGATTTCCTCACTCAGAGTCACGAAAGATTTACTTCAGTGCCGTTTCTCTCATCATCCAGATTATTACAACCACTGGCTATCGGGTCCTCACGTGAATGATGTCAAAGTGAAATCGTTCTGTTCGGGAAGAAATCCTCTCTGTAAAAACAACAACACTGACTTCGTGGATGCAATGTGTCGCTCAGCTTGTGTGAGGCTTTGAGAATTGTGTCCGTCGAATTAAGGATGGCTGACAATCTTCTTAGGGATCCAGACCTTAATGTGAAAGTTGTACATTTAGTGAGAGACCCTCGTGCACTCTTACACTCCAGAATAAGATTGCAGAATTATTGAGGCGTAAAATATTCAACGATAACAGAACTCAACGTGACTGCATCTGTGATCGGTATAAACGGGACCTGTCGACTGCTCATCACTTCACACACGAATATCACAACAGGTAAAAACTCATATCCTTATAATACCACAAATAAAACTGAATGCTGAGAAGTTGTACCTGTAGTTAATTTATACACAGGAGATAATCTTAAGGGGGTGCGGGAATAGGGGGACAGGCTTGGGGGGGGGGGGTTAGGGGGGTGCGGGAATAGGGGACAGGCTTGGGGGTGCGGGGGTTTTGGGGGGGTGCGGGAGTAGGAGGACAGGCTTGGGGGGTGCGGGAGTAGGGGGACAGGCTTGGGGGCGGGAATAGGGGGACATGCTTTGGGGGGGGTTTAGGGGAGTGCGGGAGTAGGGGGACAGGCTTTGGGGGTGCGGGGGGTTTTGAGGGGGTGCAGGAGTAGGGGGACAGGCTTGGGGGGGGGGGGGTTAGGGGAGTGCGGGAACAGGCTTTCTATCCCCCCCAAGCCTGTCCCCCTATTCCCGCACCCCCCAAGCCTGTCCCCCTACTTCCGCACCCCCTTAAAAGTAAATACTGCATTCTACTGATCAAGTAAGGCCATAGAAGTTATATTTACTGTATATTAAGGGGGTGCGGGAGTAGGGGACAGGCTTGGGGGGGGGGGTTAGGGGGGTGCGGGAGTAGGGGACAGGTTTAGGGGGGTGCGGGAGTAGGGGGACAGGCTTGGGGTGGGTAGAAAGCCTGTCCCCTATTCCTGCAACCCCCTAACCCCCCCCCCCCCCCGAAGCCTTTCTCCCTACTCCCGCACCCCCCCTAACCCCCCCCCCCCCCAAGCCTGTCCCCCTACTCCCGCACTCACCAAAACACCCCTGCACCCCCTAACCCCCCCCCCCCAAGCCTGTCCCCTACTCCCGCACTCACCAAAACACCCCTGCACCCACCTAACCCCCCCCCCCTAAGCCTGTCCCCCTATTCCCACACCCCATTAGGATATCAAGAAATTATGCAAGATTTTAATTAAAGTTTTTCTTTATAGATACACACTGGTACGATATGAGGATCTGGCATTATATCCTAAGAAGGAGGTACAACGCCTCTACAACTTCCTAGATCTGCCTTTCACTGCCCAGATTGCCAACACAGCCGCCAAGCACACATTGGGATTGTTGAAGATTGATCATCCTATTCTGTCCTCAAGAATTCATCAGCTGCTGTTTTTGCGTGGAGGAAAAATCTACCCTTCAGGAAAGTCAAGGAAATGCAGGAGGAGTGTGGGTCTGTCCTACAGGCTTATGGCTATCGTTTGTTTACCTCTGAACGTCACTACCAAAACCTTACAGTACACTCGTGATACATAATTTCTGACCAGAGATGAATGGCAGGCACCACACATACACACACACACATACCCTGCATTCGAACACATCAGCCTCTATAGGTGTACTGGTGGGGATATGAGCTATACCAGGTGATTCCAAGCTTTCTGCTCCTCACACTCTGGTCAGAAATTATGTATCACGAGTGTACAAGTAAAAATATGAGTGTATATGGCCACATCTGCCTGCCTCGCAAAATTTCAGTCACTCACGTTTCACTTTACATTGGCCTTGGAGTCTTAGTTAGTGATTCATTGATAAAAATAATACCAGGGTTTACTACAAAGAACTGAAAGATATTGCCAGCCATATAAACTCATATTATTCTTGCACTTTGTACTTGCTCAACTGAACATTTCCAATTATTCCAGTAATGTTATAAAATACAATATTCTCTACAACACATAAGGAAGAGTCATCGATAAACACACACACACAGAAACACAAACACACACACACCCATACACACACACACATACACACACACACAAAGGAAGGACAGTGACAGGATGTTGATGATGATAATAATAAACATAAAAAAGACTGTGTTTGTTAGGTCAGAAATACTTGATAATAATGAGACAGAGAGGAGGGACAGCAAACAAGATGAAATAAAAAGAAGGAAAGTTGGCACAATGACAGGAAAAAAAACGCCAAACAAACAATATCAAAGATGGAGAGGTGAAGTGTGTGTGTGTGTGTGTGTGTGTGTGTTGATGTGGGAAAGCAGGCACAGTGACAATAACAGAAGGAGAGGTGAAGTGTGTGTGTGTGTGTGTTGATGTGTGAAAGCAGAGAAGGAGAGGTGAAGTGTGTGTGTGTGTGTTGATGTGGGAAAGCAGAGAAGGAGAGGTGAAGTGTGTGTGTGTGTTGATGTGGGAAAACAGAGAAGGAGAGGTGAAGTGTGTGTGTGTGTGTGTTTGATGTGGGAAAGCAGAGAAGGAGAGGTGAAGTGTGTGTGTGTGTGTGCCTTGATGTGGGCCCCTTCCATGTCAGAAACCAAAGAAAAAATAAAGGTTACACCCTCAAGGTTAAATCTATCAGGAGGAGACTTGGGTGACGTACACATTTGGAGTTTGTTGTTATGATATATATATATGCGTTTCACAGAGTCAGTCCCTGGCCTTATGTTGTTGGAGGAGGGAGTGAGTGAGGGAGTGAGGAAAGAGAGAGGGGGGTGGAGGAAATGATGATAAAGATGATGATGTTGGCTTGAGAGAGTGATAATTAATTACCAACATTTTTCGTATCATCACCACCACCACCACCTCCTCCTGATCTCTCGATCTCTCTCTCTCTCTCTCTCTCTCTCTCTCTCTCTCTCTCTCTCTCTCTCTCTCTTTTACCAACATTTTTCGTATCACCACTACCACATCCTTATCTCTCTCTCTCTCTCTCTCTCTCTCTCTCTCTCTCACTTTTATCAACATTTTTCGTATCACCACTACCACCTCCTGATCTTTCTCTCTCTCTCTCTCTCTCTCTCTCTCTCTCTCTCTCTCTCTCTCTCTCTCTCTCTTGTTGGTGATGATTCCTATAGTCAAATACATAAACTCCACAACATTATAATAATACACAATATTTTAAGGGGGTGCGGGAGTAGGGGACAGGCTTTGGGGGGGGGGGTGCGGGGGGTGCGGAATAGGGGGACAGGCTTGGGGGGGGGGGAATAGGGGGACAGGTTTGGGGTGTGTAGAAAGCATGTCCCTTATTCCCGCACCCCCCTAACCCTCCCCCCCCCTCCAAGTCTGTCCCCCTACTCCTGCACCCCCCGCACCCCCCTAAATCCCCCCAAGCCCGCACCCCCTTAAGTGTTCTGATGCTGTTGATTCATATTTGCCATAACCTCGATTTATTTTAATACATGATAACTTGATATAAAACTCACTTTGGCAGATAGTGACGTGTATAAAATAATAAGGTGTGGGTCATCTAGTGGGACAGAAGAGAAGCTACGGTACCAACAACAACAACACCACGAAGCTCCACTGTCTCATCTAGTGTGTGTGTGTGTTGTGTGTGTGTGTGTGTGTAACTCCTCTTGTCTC
>JAWQEG010002726.1:0-30000 GCA_033782935.1 Petrolisthes cinctipes
AGCCATGATTCCTGGTTGTGCCCTCACTGAGTTGGAAAATGTCCCTGTAGTCTACATTGTCAAAGCCTCGTAGTATTTTAAACACTTCGATAAGCTGACCACGTAGTCTCCGGGTTTCCAAAGAGAACAGGTCGAGTTCTACCAGCCGATCTTTATAGCTCTTGTGTCTAAGAGAGGGTATAAGTTTGGTTGCCCTGGCTTGCACTCGTTCCAATCTCGCGATATCCTTTCGGTAAGAAGGACTCCAAAACTGGACTGCATACTCCAGGTGCGGTCGGACAAGGGAATTGTACAGACAAAGTACTATCTCCTTGTTCCGGTATCCAAACTGTCGCTTTATGTACCCTAACATCCTTTGGGCTTTCTTCTCAGCCTCAATACACTGCTTTGAGAACTTGAGGTCGCTGGTGATAGTTACACCCAAGTCTTTCTCAGTATCAGTGCTTACGAGAGCATTGCCCTTAAGGTTATACTCTGTTCGGGGGTTTCTGTGGCCTATATGCATAACTTTGCATTTGTTCACGTTAAATGGCATTTGCCACGTGTCAGACCACTCCCCGATCTTCCTAAGATCTTCTTGTAAGCGGGTAGTATTTCCTTCTTTCGCGACATTCATACCAAGCTTAGTATCATCGGCGAATTTGGAAATCTTGGCAACCATGTCACCATCCACGTCATTAACATAGATGATAAACAGTAGTGGTCCCAGAACAGAACCTTGGGGAACACCGCTAGTAACGGGCACACACTCTGAAGCCTGTCCATTCACTACCACCCGCTGCCGTCTGTCACTTAGCCAGTTCTCTATCCAATTTGCCACATTTCCGTCTATGCCCAGTGCACGCACTTTCTGAAGGAGACGGCGGTGGGGTACCTTATCAAAGGCTTTCTGAAAGTCTAAGTAGACAACATCGACCGCTTTATCCCGATCATGCTCACTGAAAACAAAATGGAAGAATTCCACCAGATTTGTGAGGCATGACCGGTGCTGCCGGAACCCATGCTGGGAACCCCTCAGTAGCAAATTTGATTCTAAGTGTGCTGTTATTTTGTCCACCATGATGCTCTACATGAGTTTACAGACTATCGAGGTTAAACTGATGGGTCTGTAGTTTGACGGTTGGCTAGCATCTCCCTTCTTGAAGATAGGAGTCACCTCCTGCCTCACGCCAGTCTCTAGGAACGCATCCAGTCTGGATTACCCTGTTGAAGACCATGCACAGGTACCGTGATACTTCACCATGCACTTCTTTCAACACTCTAGGTAAGAACCCATCCGGACCAGGGGACTTGTTTGCTTTTAATTCGATTATTTTTCTCTCGACTTCTTCTTGGGTGAAGACCATTGACTCCAACTTCTCACTGAAGGAGTCCAAAGGTTCGGGAATGGGACCACTCTCCTCAGAGAACACTGAAGAGAAGTACTCATTTAAGAGGTTAGCATTTTCTGCATCAGAGTGCATCAATGCTCCATCTTCATTCACCAAGGGGACCAATCCTGCGTCGGATTGGTTTACGGCCATTAACATAACTGAAAAACTCCTTGGGGTTCTCTTTGCAGAGTCTAGCTACACGGACCTCCTCAGCATGCTTAGCCACCCTTAGAGAGAGAGAGAGAGAGAGAGAGAGAGAGAGAGAGAGAGAGAGAGAGAGAGAGAGAGAGAGAGAGAGAGAGAGAGAGAGCTAATAAGAATGGAGGGGGGCTGTACCACAGGACAAGCCATTACACTGACTACTGGTGGTAGCGGATTTGAATATAGAATCAAATTTTGAAAGGTCGAACAACTCGTTTTCCTTATAAATGGCAAGTAGTTGGTCATATTTAATGCTTATTTTCCTTTTTTATACTGATTACATATCTTCAAACATGTCATGGAATTTGATAAACAGGCCAGCTGTACAGCCCTGATGATAGTGCTGGACCAGAGTCCAAGGAGTGTTGGAGAATAACTGAACAATATCGAACAAGTGAATTTTACAAACCATTCTCAACGATGAGAGAGGTTTAGAAGACTCACTTTTTCGAACTCTGTTCAGTTGTTCTCCAACACTCCTTGGATCCTGGTCCACCACTATCACCCATGGCTGTACTTTGATATTTTTATATTTCAACTGAGTAGGTTTTCCCATTGTAACCAAACCATGCCTAGTGGTTTGTTATATTGAACAGAAGACTGACATTAGTTGATGGTATGGATGTCATATTACATTCACTATTGCTAAATTGAGACACATGAGAAAATGTTACCAACACATAATATGTTGTGATAATAACAACAACTCACTAAATTGGCATTAGTTATTACAGAGTTTATTAGTTTTTACAGAGTGGATGTATTCTATAAATGGATGTGTTCTATCAGAGAAAATTAGCTTTGAAAAAAATCAATAACACACGGATTGATTGTGAACTCCATCAAGTTTTTTTTTTTTCTTTTTTTCTTTTTCTTTTTTTAAATTAATTGCGCCGCAGCGTCAATCAACAGGCAGGCAACAACACATACGGGTAGGCGGGACTCATGAGAATACAATGACTACAATCACACATACACACGCACACACACACACCACACACACACATCACGAAAACACAACAGAATGGAGCACAAGCATACAGACAAATATTTACATCATGACCTACTTAAATCCACCAAAACGAGGGTGGCGCACCAGAAGTTCCTCCAGAACCTGGTGGTTCAGCAGGTGTCGACAAACCACATCTAGTGGCAGGCCCCGGGGCAGCAAGTGTCGGACAGTGGGGCAGGCCAGGCAATAGTGCTCTACAGTGTTAGCACGAGGCGCTCGACACAAGCGACACTCAGTGAAGGGAGGCTCACCCTGCATTCCAGCAACCTGCCACGGTGGCCGGTAGCCAAGCCTCAAACGAGCAGAGACTACATTGTGCCCCCGAACCATGAGGCCTCGACGACGGTAGGAATATTTGTGACGGCAGACAGACTCATAATGTGTGATGGAGATGCTGAAGGGCCTCTCTGCATCCCTGCGTCGCCGTACAGGGAGGAGAGCGGCGGAGCGGACTTTAGAGTGGTAACATGTCAGGGAGAGAGGACGTCCAACACCACGAGGAGGCAGATGGCAGGCTTCCTTTGCGAGTCTGTCAACTGTACCATTGTGACGTAAACATACATGGGATGGCACCCATAAAAATTTGACAGTCAAGTTACGATGACGCAATAAGGACAAAAACGATAAAATCTGCTGAACAACAGTAGAGTGTATGGGCTGAACACTAGAGAGAGAATGAAGGGCAGGTTTGGAGTCACAAAAAATGGCAGCATTCACTCCACGTTGACAAACAAGACTAACAGCATCCAGAATGGCATACAGTTCACACAATGTTGAGCTAGAGTGGTTACAGAGACGACGGCCAACCCAGCCCCCTGGAGGTGACTCCATGTCAGGTGAGAAAACAGCACAACCTGCTATACCATCCACTTGCAATGAGCCATCAGTGTAGAGGCAGTATGGATCTGTGATGGAGGACGTCACTGTTTCTATGTGTTCCTTAGCCAACTGCCGCTGTAGAGAAGGCAGTTCCGACTTGGAAGTAGGTGTGAAGCTCACATCAGGTGTTGGTAGCATCCACGGAGGGGGTCCTGGGGGGACGTCGGCCACCATTATATCTATATTAAGACTACGGAGCATAGAGGAAACAGACCTTATAAGAGTACGTCCAGCAGGCAGTATGGAAGGGACAGGGAAGTTTGGTCTAAGAGAAGTCTTGACTAACTGAGAATAATAGGGTGAAAGATGTGGGAAATGGAGGCACTTGACAGTGAAGCAAGTAACATTAGAATAAATTCTCTCCACTAACGGGGGAAGACGCAACTCACGCTGCATGTTCACTATCCTGGTCGACATTGGACAACCGAGAATTATTCTCATTGCTCTATTCTGAAATTTTTCTAAAGTTTCATGAGTAGCCCTAGGAAGTTGAATCAGAGCAGGGGAGAGGTAATCAACAACTGAACGGATAAAAGCAATATAGATAGTCCTGGCTACTGGGATGGAGATGCCCGAGGAGTTGTTAGTGAGCCATTGAAGTGGCGTAAGTCGGCGCTGGTGACGACCCGATGAGTCCTGGACAATGGGATGGTCTTGAGGTCTGGCAGGGACAATTGGCCAAATATTGACTGGTGCGCCCAGGTAGCGATACTGGGAACACATGGGAATGACAGTCCCTCCAATGGTGAACACTGGCCGAGCTTGAGGAAGGCGGCAGGTGAATATTCTGCTCTTATCTGGGGAGACAATAATGCCACAGTGAGAGGAGGACACAGAGAAGGAGTCAAGAAACCGCTGGAGATCCCTTGGTGAGGTAGAATGAACACAGATATCATCAGCATAGCACGTAATTGTAGTTCCAGGTATATCAGGGAGAGAAGTGAGCAGCCGATGCATCAGAATATTAAATAACAATGGGCTGCGAACACCACCTTGAGGAGTACCAAGATGAAAACTGCGCAAAGGACTGAGCACACCACTGAAAAACACACAGGAGGTCCTGTTACTCAGGTAGTCCCGAATCCACCGTAATAGATTACCCTTTATCCCAAAGTCAACCAGTTGATCCAAAATGACGTCTCTATTAGCAACATCGAAGGCACTTCGAAGGTCAATGAAGGCCACCACACTGTTCCTGGAAACGCGAGAGTACAGGTCGACTAGGCAGTGGTGTGTGCTCCGCTGGGGAAGGAAGCCAAACAGCCATGGAGAAAGGCGATCTTGCAGTCTGAGATGAGATGATTGAGTAAGATTCTCTCCATAACTTTACAAAAACAGGAAGTGAGGGAAATAGGCCTGAACTTTGCAGTGCCGGGCTTAGGGATGGGTATTATTGTGCTGCTGGTCCAGGCTCGTGGTACACCACCATCACGAAGACAAAGATTGTACAGTAGAAGTAGAGGGTTCCCAGGAACTTGTTGAAGTAGGCGCAGCACAGCATAAGTAATACCATCATCACCAGGGGAAGAATCTCTACCCCGAGAGAGAGCACGGCGCAACTCCTTCTCAGTTATCACCTCTGCATCATCGTCATCATCTTGCAACAGAGCAGACATTAGACGTAGCCGATGGACAGCAGCACGGGAAGTGAGTGCATCTTGTATGTGGATGGGTAGACTGGCTGGGGTAGATTGTTCTGACCAGGCATCGACAAGTTGTTGGGCATAGTCGGCGGGAGTGTGAGGACGAGCAGTGGCCGGTGTCATTTTAACAACCCGACGGATGAGGTGCCACATAGAAGCCACACTTGTTTACTGGTTGATGCTGTCCATGAACCGCTGCCAAGACTCAGTGTAAGCACACTCCTGCAGGGCAACTAAAGTGTCCCTAGACATCTGGTAACGATGGAGCAGGTCAGGGGTTGGGTTGGCTTTAAACAATAGGCCATCACGTTCAGCCTCCTCCTTTGCCTCCTGTATACGTGCATCCAGCGTCCAGGAGTGGGTAGTATGGCGATGCTGGAGGTGTGGCCGGGAGACGTATAGCCTATAAAAGTCATGAGTAGCAGATACAAGATCAGAGTACAACTGTTCAGCTGATGATATGTCAAATGTAGGGAATACATGGGCCATAAATAAGATGTAAGTCGGGCAATATTTAGGGGGCACAGCAATACACAAACGAGTGGCTGAAGCACTTGACCCAGTAGGTAGAGAATAATGAAATCGAAGAGCGATGTGATCAGAGAATAAGTCTGGCACGGAGGAGCACTGGACCTGAGATGCTATCAGGCCAGACGAGAGGATGTATTCCAGAGTACCTCCCCGGCAATTGCAAGTAGAGCGTCCTTGGCGGAAACTATCCTGACGATCAGAAAGAAGGTCGTGATGAGTAAGGTGTTTTTGAATTTAGGAGTTAAGAATAGATTCTTAGATAGACTTTAGAATAGACTTTAAATAGACAAGAGATCAGAGTAATGGGGCGATAGTTGGAGGGTTGGGAGCGGTCTCCTGTTTTCGGAACAGGTTGGATCAGAGCAAACTTCCAGCAGAAAGGAAAAGTGTTAGATGACAGATATAAAAGAAACAGTTTGCCTTGGTAGGGTGTCAGCATGGAAGCATAGTTCTTGAGAACAACAGGAGGAATTCCGTCAAGCCCATACGCCTTCCGAGTGTCAAGGCCAGAGAGGGCAGAGAAAACCTCCTTTGAAGATCTTCTGATGGCAGGCATAAGTAAGTCAGAAGGGGCAGAGATGGAGGAACTGAGCCGGAATCCTCCAGAGTGGAATTGGAAGCAAAAGTATGAGAGAAGAGTTCAGCTTTATCAGGTGAAGAGATGGCAGCATTTCCATCAAGAAAGATGAGAGGAGGGAAAGCAGAAGAAGTAAAGTTACTGGAGAGATTTTTGTCTAGATACCAGAAGGAGTGAGAGCAGGAAGAATTGGAAAGATCATTGCACTTGGCATGGATGGAGGATTTGTTGGCTAGTTGGAGAACAGGTTTGGCATGATTCTGGGCAGAAATATATATGATAATTACAGGAAAAACGGAGCTTTGGAAATACGTCCTCCCACCCTCACTGCTGTTTTAACAGTTGTAGGACTCTAGGAGGTGGATGGCTGGACTATTGCTACTCCCTACAAGTTCAAAATCAGTGTTGCCACCCGAGACAACCATGATTTGAGGCGCACAATTTTAAAAACTGCATTGTCTAGAATTCTCCACACTTGTTGCTGGTGACGAGAATTCTCATCACCTGTGGTTTAAGGGTTAAAGAGTTTCCTGATGGTGCCTGTGGCACACTATATGTGGATAACTTGTCAATTTATGTTGCATCATCTAGGATGTCTATGACAGAGAGGAAACTGCACCTCGCCTTTAATGGAATAAATTATCTCTCCGTGAGAAGATGCTTGTGGCATCTGTTCCTCCTCCAGCAAAACTGTCAACTTGCACTTCTGTCGTGTTTGCGGAATTCATCCTGTAGAGGAGACAAGATTCTTAGGTCTTATTTTTTATAAAATCTGACTTGGGTTCCTGACTTGCATGATATCAAAACATCATGTCTCAAAGCTATGTGTGTATTAAGGACTCTAGCATAATGTCATACCTCACAGAGTTCGGACAGCCAGACCATCCTCCTCCTGCCTAGATCTCTAATTATTTCAAAGCATTATCACTATCCACTACACTTTCTCCCAATATCAAGTTCCTTAGTGCCAAATAGGAGACATCAGGGGCAGAAGTCAGTATTGAGGATGGTAATAAAAAGCAAGTACCTGATAATAGACACTGGTTACTCAAATGGGACAAGTATCTTTCACCTGGGCTGTACCACCTTATCTGAAAACATTCCTGATGTATTAACCCTCTTAAAGTATTGCCCAGACCACTACAGGCGATACGGGGGAATATGAGAGAAAAAGAGGGAGGTAGCATTGATGACAGTGAGGGGGAAGGATGGAACAGGAGACAGAGAGGGAGAAAAGTAGGTGCATAGGAATGGGAAACCAGGTCTCTTTATGCAGCAAAAAAATAAATCTACTTTCCTAATAGTTTGGCTGAATAAATGTATAAACCACAATAATAATAGAATGTCGCTTCATATATACAGTAAATAACTACAAGAATATGAAGGAAAGTGAGGTAAGATATAGAAGATATCATACATCTGGACATGGGGAAGTGGTTCAGTGTTATCAGGTGAAATCTGCTTGAGTCAATTCTGAGGTGGGTAAGAATACTTGTGGCCAATAGTACATTTCCTTCCCCTAACCGAACCCAAACCTTACCTAACCAAATAAAGGGTCGATACAATAATTATACAGTTCGCAATAAGTCTGGCGGGCTACGTGCCAACACTGCTTACTGCTGGGCCAAAATCGTGGTGGTTGGAAGGAGACCAACACTTGGGTTATAACGATAAAACCACCAACCATGAGATAATTCTTTGAAATAGTCTCATTCTCTTTCTCAGCTCATTTTACCCTATATAAACCTAACCTAACCTGACCTAACCTAACCTACCCTATATAAACCTAACCTGACCTGACCTAACCTGACCTGACCTGACCTAACCTACCCTATATAAACCTAACCTGACCTGACCTGACCTAACCTAACCTAACCTACCCTATATAAACCTAACCTAACCTAACCAAATCATGCGCTGACATATACCCTTATTCACGAAAGCCAGGTGACCGGTTATGAGGCGAGTACTTGGTTAGAGTGCCTGAAATATCCTCTGTTGTTCAGAAAGTTGGCAGGGATATGGAGTATGGAGTGGCATTGCATCTATCGCTAGGGTACAACAACCTGACAGTGAGATGAGCAATGGAGGTTATATCAACCCAGGATGTTATACCCTTAAGTGAGCCAATTCTGCTGGTTAGAATAAAGCACATTCTGGTTTTCATCTCTTTGTGGCAGCCTGAAATGTTACTGATATAAAGTAGCTGAAAGATGACGATGTTCTTTGCCATGGGGAACTCAGTAATAGAAAAATGCCATTATTTCCCCCTAAAGACACCCTTATGGTCTTGTGTGACTAATGAAGTGACCAACATTGACAGGTACGGTTCTGAGATATGTGTTGGACCTCACAGCTCTGGTACAGTACAGCCACAATCAAATAACCACCGACACTTTCCTTCCATCGTGCAAATAAATCAGTATCATATCAAACTATAATCATACAACACCTTACGTCAGCTCAACCCCCTCAATTATTATGCAAAATCATACACGTGTTGTTCTTTATTACCAGGATATTTACTACGATGGAAGGAAAGTGTCGGTAGATATTTGATTGTGGCTGTACCAGAATCATGTAACCATGTAAAATAAAGGTTGATTTAATGATGATGTATATTAGACGTTTAGGAGAAGATGTGGGTTCTAGGGTGAAAAGTGCAAATCGACTTGCCACCCAGCCTGGTCCATCTGCATGCACACATTAGTGACATTCACTTACTCAATGTTCAGTTTATAGTTGTATAGCAGCGGGTTCTCCTTGTGTCCACAGAAGTACAATAATACCGTCATAAGTCACAGGGATGAATGGCCAAAAGGCAAAGTCCACATTTGTTTAGATTGGTAACTTAAATATATGTTGTCACACTGTCTACATGCAGTATAAGGTGTAACTCTAGAAATTAGGCCTCTCATTCTAGCTTGGGTGACCTAAGATAACGTAAAGTATGAGTAAAGAAGATGGAGAACTATTATTTATTCCACGAAATGGGAATGAAATCTGCCAAAGATACTAATTGAAAAGCAGTGTGATGATCACTCACACTGGTGAAGATGGGGACTACTTTGTATCTATATCATTAGTTGTCGGATATCTATAGTTAATTCCACACCAGTGCATGTAGAAATATTACAATTATATTATAAATTTCACCACATATAACAAAATCACAAAGTACCAGACTTGATTTAAATGCATCACAGAATGCATTAACCGTACAATAGAAAACTTTTATCATTCGGTCTGGCAATCCTAGTACTGGAGAAAACACACTGGCATGACCACAATTAATTTACTCCAATACCCACATTAGTATACAAAAGGATGTATTCCAACAGTTTCGGTGAAAACTGTTACCCTCTTCTCTGGGAAGTACTGTACAAGGAGAGAATGAAGTACAGCAGACAATCAATAACAATGGACATGGGGTGATCAGGTCAGATTAAGTCAGACGCCAGATGGAGGAGTGAGGTCAGATCTACCAGCTGTAGCCCCGAGTGGAGAAGGTACAGATCATTCCACTCATCCCCTCATTATGGGATCTGGCTGGAAATTCCCTTTACTAAAATTAACATTTTTATATTTACCAATACAAATAGAATATCATTTTACGTTTCCATGAATTGTTATATGTTCCGCCTGGTCCCTCCCTATCGACCTTTCTAGCATGGGAAGCCCTCTCTCCCCGAAATCGGGGCAGAGCAGGGGTCGGAGCCCCCTCTAGTCTAGCTTGCCAAGTCTCAGAGACATACAAGCCCCCCACTACGACAAGGTGGTTCCGTTTGAGGAGGTTATTTTCCCTGAAGAGATCCTGGTTATTGACGAGTTCTTACTCAGATTTTCAGTTGTGCTGCAACTAATGGTCGGTTAGACTTGTTGACTGTACCTAGATGGATCTGGTTTACTAGTATTAGGCTGGTGAAACTGTAGGATTCCAATTTGTTAGTCTTCGCAAGTGACTTCGTTGTGTGTTGAGTACGTCATTAATTATTCCTGTTGCCCTGCATTCCTTGCCCCTTAACTACAGGTGACGGCATAAGTCGACACAACCAACAAGTGTGGGTAACCACGGGTGACGACATAAGTCGATCGCGCAGTTTTTAAATTTGCACGCCCTTTGACATGTTTGTTTAGGCTCACAGCAGAGGGTGTGTGTGCCTAGGGAGGGACTCCCCCAATTCAATAGATGGAGTGATGTCTTTCAGAATATGTTGGACTACTCTCGTTGTAGGTGAGACACGAAAAAGATCGGCAAAGGTGGATAGACAGGTGGAACGGGAGTTCCGATCCTCCCTATCACCAGTCCAGCGTCCACCCTTGGAGTACTGCCCTGTTCTGCTGGTGTCTTCAGTCTCCTCACATATTATTCACATAATATGTGAATCAAGATAATCACGTTTCATGACTCTAATTAACAGGTGATTATGATACTAAACATGTTACAGTGTCATTATGTAAGAATCATACCCACCGGGGGAGGGAATTGCAGCAGTCTCTGGTCTTTGGGTCGAGCATTTCCCAATCCGGCAGTTGACTTATTATATTCAGGGAAGTTTGATATCATAGACAAAATGAGATACTCTTTTTATGACAAAAGAGAATGCCACAGTAGTTGTATAACTTGATATCCATGTGTGCAAATTAGTAGTCATTATTAGCCTGTGTTTTTAATCTGCTACAACTGTGTTGATCATAATTACAAGAGAAGCTGGCAAATCTTCTACTTTAAAAAATAGAATTCATATGATAGATTATTATATCAGCATTTTACTTATTATTCACAAATGGAGGATCATCAGCATAGCAAAAAGATTGAATCAACATGCTTGGGGAGCCATATGTTAAAACTGAACTGGTGGAAGACAGCGTACCTCACATTCATAGCAGAACGAGTGAAGAATTGAAACACGTACTGTACATCAATATCCAATCTTATTGTCACAAAGCCAGAGTCATGGTGCCAGTCATTCATTTACCGATCCCATTATCAATGATTAGGCATGCCCAGTGTATTATTAGATTCCATCCAGAGCTATCACCTACCGTGTTCCTCACAACCTCTTCACTTCCTTTAATCACTCTTCATTCTTACTTCAATTCTCATCTGCCCTCTTTCAAACCTTCTCCTCACTCCCATAAGTCACTTCCATTTGTAGTCCCTCCGGACACAAAACAATCAACGTACGACGTATGGGCCGCGTTGGTTATCAAATGAAATATAATAATCTACGGTGATGAAATGACCTACTAATACCGGTACAATTCCCTCTCTATATAGGACTATGCCTCAAAGATTTTAATCGACGTATGATGTGAATCAGCGAGTCCTCGTTGTTGGGCGGGAGGGGTAGTTCGATTCCCTGCTCTTCTCTGACCATGGCATCAGCCAAGAGAGGGGATACCGATTGCTGCTCACGACTGTACATGGTGAAGGAAAGTTAAGAGATAAAGGGATTTGTATGTTGGTATTGGTTGACGATAATACTGTAGTCTATTAGCTCAGATTAGAATAAAGGAGCTTTATGGTTGTTAATAAAGATATCAGGCATGTCAAATAATATCTTCTTGGCGTAGTCGGTAGATAGTATCTTTATAGCACTGTGTAGTTACAATATCATGGTACAATGAGAGGGTATCTTTATAGCACTGTGTAGTTACAATATCATGGTACAATGAGAGGGTATCTTTATAGCACTGTGTAGTTACAATATCATGGTACAATGAGAGGGTATCTTTATAGCACTGTGTAGTTACAATATCATGGTACTATGAGAGGGTATCTTTATAGCACTGTGTAGTTACAATATCATGGTACAATGAGAGGGTATCTTTATAGCACTGTGTAGTTACAATATCATGGTACAATGAGAGGGTATCTTTATAGCACTGTGTAGTTACAATATCATGGTACAATGAGAGGGTATCTTTATAGCACTGTGTAGTTACAATATCATGGTACAATGAGAGGGTATCTTTATAGCACTGTGTAGTTACAATATCATGGTACAATGAGAGGGGTGGTTATCATCTTTCACATAATTATATGGAAGAGTTGGGAGAGGATTTCCTGCACATAGGCTGATGCAACGAGTGTAAAATGAGTTGAAGGACTTTTTATAAGGTGAATTATGATTTTGCTCCATTGATAGGGCTTCCAGAGTCGATCCATGATATTAGTATTTCTTTATAAAGCATCAGTAGAATGAGATAATTTCGTTATTACATTAAGTATTGTTATATTTAGAATTAATGTGATTTGAATGCATTTCCCAATTTAGATTTGTGGCAAATACTCGACCCAAAAAAATCGCAGAATCTTTTAAGTAATTTTGAATGTCCTTCATATACAAATTATATATATTTGAGGCTAAAGATTCTCTGCCTGTGGGGGTTGATTGATTGATAGATGCCACTAGGAATCTGGCGACACAACAGCTAGGGTCATATACCGCCCAACATATTATTAAATTCCAATAATTTTGAAATACGGTCATCTACAACATTAATATAATACACACATTAGGTAAGCTTCATTACCCTGAGTGGGATAGGCAGCATGATTGAAAGGACATATCAACTAAATCGCACAATTTCACCAAAACAACCTGATCAACTCAAGCAAAAAAAAAAAAAAAAAAAAAAAAAAAATATTGAACTATCTAAGAAGTCATAAATATCATAAAACTCACAACATAGGAGAGGGTGTTCCCTCCCACACTACAGCCTCCTCCCCGAGCACCTCTGACAGACTGTAAGAACCGTCACCCAGCCGGTACTCGGAAAGGTGCCTACGACGAAGGTCCCCAAGGCTGGGACACTCGACCACATTGTCACAGGGACCAGACAATCATCACAGTAGGGAGGGGGAGCCCTCTCCATTAAGAATATTTAAAAAAATATGCTATAAATTATATAAATGACCATATTATGAAATCCATAACATTTAATATTATGTTGGGCGTTATATGACCCTAGCTTTCACGCCTCCAGATGCCTAGTGGCATCTATCAATCAACTAATCAATGAATCACAAAGAGTAAAGAAGATTCGGAGTAAACCAGATTTGAAGTACTGTGAAATTGTGAGCAAATTTTCTGAGATTATAACTCACAGAATTATATTAAGTAAGATTGGTTCGTTCTTTGATCCATAATTGCCGTGGCAGTTATGTTGAAAGTTAAAGTACTGATGAGGTCCATGATTGATGAGGTCCATGATATCCAAGAGTAATTCAAGTGATAAAGGAGTTGGATGGGATGATGCTCTTGATATTTCTATTGTTAAGGAATGGAATTGGTTCTTTGTGGAGTTTTATGGATTGGAAGAATTAACATTCAATAGAAACCATCTAATGCATGGAGTAAACCTAGTTTAGTCATATTTTCTGATGGTAGTGGCCATAAATAAGATTGTAGCAGTGATACACTTGTCCATTGTAGCCTAGAGTTGTGTTGTGCCCTTATAGCAGCCAGGTAAAGAGAAACCATAGTTAGGGAATTCATTTGGAAATTTAAATCAATCTTTCACCTAGTTGATTCATCAATTGTGCGTTCACAAATTCAAAAGGTATCCCAAGGGTTCAAAGCTTTTGTACCGTAGCTGTTCGCATAGCAGAAATACAGAACTAAACAAAGCCGAGAGAATGGTGGTGGGTTGATTCAAGTCAGAAAGTAGCAGACCTAATTTCCAAACCATGTAGCCCATAACAGATTGGTAAGGAGTCGGTCTGAAATAATGGACCCAAGTCTCTGGCTTTACCTTTTTCACAATAGAATGTGAAGCAACTATGTGAAAACCAACTGTCTGACAGAACTAGCATTACCATGACTGTTTTAAATGACAACAAAACTACAAGTTTAAATGTAATTCATGTTAATATGTTCAGTAACTATTGTACAGTATTCAAGGTTACGAGTAGAGTAAGAGCTGTATTTAAGTACAAGTCATTAAAAGGTACACTGCAAGAACTCACAAGACATGACATCAACGAACCAGAATTAATGTGGGTTAAGGAAATGCAAAAAGGCCTGACTGATTGGAAAACAAGATTTAAGAGATTAGGTCTGTCAGGTTTTATAGTGAATTGGAAGGTGTATACATGAACCAATAGGGAATTTCTACCTTCAACCATGACTTTTAAAAGAGTTCATATGGAAATAAACTTGGAAATGATTGTTCATGCTTCGAAGAATAAGCATATGTTAAGTTGAATTATAAAAGTGAATTTATTACATAAGAAATATATAATATAATGAAACTTTAACAAGCAATAACCATTTAACCATTACCTATTCAACTTCACCCAAACAAACACTTAATGAATACAACGTTAACTTAATTATTACCTAAAATACACAGAGTTACACTGAGGTACACAAAGAGGGTTCTTACGAGGAAGGGTACGTCCGACTTCCAAACTGGTACAGTACCCAGCCACAGAGGGAGGGAGGGAAGTGATGGTAATTCCCAAATATTGCAGCTGTTATGGTACCAGCGAGGGTATTTTACGACGTTCGGTGGCCTTATAGTTAGTGTCTGAAACTCTAATCTGAAGAGTAAATATTCTCAGGCCCTCACCTGAGAGGAATCAATCTCCCGACTGATAGATTACGAGTCCAGCACACTAACAACTCGGCCGCCTCCCCTAAAGTAATCATGACCTTCCCTGGTGTAGAGAGGAACTACAACTGGACAATGTTTACTCAATTTCCTCTTCTGTGAATTTTATGTTATAGAAAATGTCCTCATAGGTTTCAGAGCTCCATGGAAAAGTTTCTTCACAGGTTTTAATAGAGCAAAAGTGTGGATCCATATGAGCAGTACTGCTTGTTGCTTTAATGTGTGGTCCAAGAATCCCTGTAATTGTAAGGTTATCGTGGACTGGTACAGCCACAATCAAATATCCACCCACACTTTCCTTCCATCGTAGTAAATATCTTGGTAATAAAGAACAACACGTGTATGATTTTGCAGCACCTCATAATAGTAATTGAGGGGGTTGAGTTGACGTAAAATGTTGTAAGATTATATTTTGATTTGAGACTGATTAATTTGCACGATGAAAGGAAGGTGTCAATGGTTATTTGATTGTGGCTGTACAGTGCACCTTTATGTAATGGTGTGTGTCTGGGGTTCTTATTACCTGAACCATCGGTTTTTTACATTATTAGTAAAAAAAAACTTTATTGACAGTGTTGCCAGATTATCAGTAAAGTCTGGATTTCTCCTGATTATTTGCCTCTTTTTAGATTATCAGATTTATTGGTTAAAAAGTCGCAAATCTCCAAATTTTTGCAAACCTCCTGATAAATGCCCCTTAATCTCCAGAAATCTGACCTTAGTAAACACACAAACACAAAGAAGCATAAGCAACCATGTTCAGCAGATAGTCAAGAACCTACTGTGTTCAATTTCACTTTGCATACTACAAGAAAAGGAGGAAGAAATGGAAAAAAAAAAAGATTTCTGGCTTTATGCCTATGGACTCATGGTGTTGGTCATAAAGGCAGTCAAGTGTTGTTACATCAACACATCTTCCCCCAGCCTACAAGGTTACTATCCTTGTTCTTACAGCCGGGTAGCATATTATGCAAGTCTGGCGGGCTACCGCTTACTGCTGGGCCAAAATCACAGCGGTTGGAAGGAGAATAACGTTTGGGTTATAACGATAAAACCAACCATGGGATAATCTTTGAAATAGTTTCATTCTCTTTCCCAGCTTATTTTACCTATTGACAACCTTTTCTAACCTGACCTGACCTAACCTAACCTAACCTAAACTGGACCTAACCTTAACCTAACCAAATCAAGCACTGACATATACCCTTCCAGACTTGGATAATATGCAGCCGGGTACCTACTTACTGCTGGGTGAACAGGGACATAGGGGGCTGGGAACAGAAATGGTTAAAGCCAGCCAAGTGCGTCGTGCTTCTTGCTGACAAGTTTCACATCTTATATTCTAAGAAGTGACGTTGATTGTGCAGAACTAATAATGTTTCTTCGTTCGCAATGACTTGTATGATAAAATATAAAATATGGATATTTAACGTGTTTATTCATTTGATATAGAGAGTAGTTATACATTTCTGGTTAGCGAACGTGTCTGTTTTATATAATGCGCTTGGTCAAAATTAATGCGCTTTAAAATACAAGCTCTGAAGTGCACGGTAATATATATTGCTCTACAGTATTTCTAAAATCGTAACTTTATTATATTCAGATTTTTAATGGATAATCCAGACTTTTTACGTATACTCTCAATTATTAGAAAAGTTGCAAGGGTGATCTGGCAACGCTGTTTAATGAAGCTGTCTCTGATATAATGGAGATATATCTTTGCTGTCAAAAGTTCTACTTTTGACTTTCTCTTTAGAAAAAAATGTATTTTAGTTCTGTTTTAGACTACTAATATCCATTGCAATGTCGATAAGTTTGGGTAAGGCATTATGTATGTACACTACAGTAGAAGTAATGGTCACCAAGTCATATTTTAAATATTTTCTTTAAGGTTTCAAATTTTCTTCTAAGCATGTTTCTGTTTTATCAACTGGAAAAAAAGTGTCTAACTACCAGGGACCTGAGTGTTTTTGTTAGGGCAAGTTGTATATTTAGGGTCTCTCTTCGGGAGATTATATTACCTCTAGTTCAAACAGCCTCAAAGAAGTTAGATGTACTGTGCAGATTCCATGAATACTTCACCTTCACGTAGTTGGTGTCTCTATAATTATAGGGTTTCATCCGCCCCTGTATAATATACGGCTCTCATGTGTGTGGTGACTCTACATTCACAGCACTCCTGGACAAGATGGAAACAAAAGCCTTTTGTCTCTTCAACTCTCCCTCCCTATTGATTCTCTACAACGTCTCTCACTTCACTACAAAGTTGCAGCACTCTCTCTTTCTCTTCTATCGCCATTACACTTGACATTGCTCTTCTGACCTCTCTCAATGTATGCCTTCTCACCTCAGGAGAACATGCAACACTCGCCAAGCCACACGTTCTAACCCCTTATCTGTCCAACTACCTAATACAAGAGTTGACCGGTACTCTCCGTCTTTCATATACACAAGTGGTTAACTCTGGAACTCTCTTCCTCTAGCCAGCTTTGCCCCTTACTTCGACGTATGCTCCTTTAATTAAACGAAATGTGTCCCGGCATCTCAAACAATACTGAACATGATTTAGAACCTTTCACTTGTCTGGTTTCATAAACGAGGACGATAGGAGGAGCCTTTAGTCCTCATCTTTCTCAGTATAGGAAAAAATATAACACCCACTCACAAACATACACTACTTCTTTATTATATTACATGATATTGAAAATAATTATGTATAATAGTCAACTTTTGCATTACCATCTATGTATCTTATGTAATATACATCTCATATTATATCTTAATTGCTGTATAACCTCTTCATGTTTTTGATGTTACAGGTGGTGCCAAGATCGTCTTAGTAGCAGGTAGAATGACTGCAATGATGCTGGTGGCAGGGTGCGTGTGGATAGTACCTGTCTTCTTTTTCCATGTGGCTACTGCTCAAACGTGTATGAAGAAGACGTACAGTACTATTTTTCTCCTTATATCTGCCAATATTTCTGCCTACATTGATATATTATAAACATAATATCTGTAAAACTTGTTGTGTATACCATGTATCCATAGGTTAACATAATTGGCAGGCTGGGTCAGTTGCACATCAGATATTATACGGGAAGTTCCTCCAAACCGTACATTTCAGTCTTCATAATCAGTACACAATTACTGAGTTATCAAAATATACATTAGGCATAAAACAATTCAATAACTATCGCCACTGCACAGATAATATGAAATATATTGTAAGCCATTCTTTCTCACGTCATTCACAGATGTGCTTAAAAATCGTCTTTGTACGACTGTGTAGTTTACGCAGTGATTATGGTTCAAATGGTTACTGAAAAGAAGGCAATGCTTAAATCTTTGTTTCATGACAATGTCTGATGATGGCAGTGAAACATACACCTGAACAAAGTTTGAGACTTGTTATTCAGCCAATAATAATTATCCATCCCCCAGCACGTTAACATTCACAACTCCAGCATTGTCACTGTGACTGTACTCCAGAAGTTGTGAATTTATGGTGTCTACTTTCGTATTCGAACAAGATGCCAGTATGAGTCATTGGGTGGGTGATAGAGAGGTTGGGTATTGGGAGTAGTGGACCGTTGTACGGAGGCAGGTTAAGTGGGGCAATACGCTTGGTTAATAGAAACTCCTTTATGCCGCCAAAGTAGCCTATGCCAGGAAACAGGACCATGTGAACAAAATTAATGGTTTGTTGATTCTTGGAATAGTTTGGAAGTCTCAGTCACTCCATATTTACTGTACTAACCCCTTAAGGCAGGAACTGTAAGCAGTAATAAAGGCTCCTCGGCCAGGGGCCATTTTTATGAATATTCAGTATAGGCCAAAAATAATTGCATCGCATTGAGGTGTGATTTTTTCATGATCTGGATGACAAATGTTATGCAGTGTTTTGGCGGGCGTACTGGCTGGCTTTGTTCTCTCGACGGGGTGAAAAGAATATACTGACTAAAGTTGTCATTTCCCTATAACCCTCCAATGTTTTACCCTGTGTACATTCAAACCGGGCTTCACTTGTAGGAAATTAGTTTCGGAATTTACTGTTTTATTTACGATATATATGTCTTTCGAGATTAACCGGGCTTCATCCAGAAGGGTATATAAACGGCCAGAATTCTGGTAGAGTCGACACAGACGCAAAGGTGAGCACACTCACTCACCAACCATGGCCCACTCAACACCTCTTCCTAACAACACCACTTCCTCTGGCAGGGTGAAGTGGTTCAACTTCTTAAAGGGATATGGTTTTGTGATCACCGACAACACGGACTACTTCGTCCACAGTGGGGACATCCTTCTCTCTGCTGCCACCACCTCACCACCATCACTGAGGGGTGGAGAGGAGGTGTCCTTCACTGTGGAGGAAGGGAGGAAGGGCGTGGAGGCTACCAACGTAGCCGGGCTTGATGGTGGTAAAGTCCTCGGCTCACTCCATGCCCGTGGGAGGAAGACGGCTGACGCCCAACCACCGCAGCAACAGGCAGATATTGTCACCGTCTGCACCAAGACTGCTGTTGCCTTAGCTGCAGAAGGGTTGAGTCATCTTTCCGACCTCCTCCAATATATCTTCGGGAGAAATGGCTTGCCACCAATCGCCATTTCTCCTAATTTACAACCACCACCACCACAACTACCACCACCACCACCACCACCACCACTAAGAAACGAGGCAGCAAGAAGGCACGAGGGAGGAGCAGAGCAGACGCGCCACCATCCCTGCCTCCGGCCCACCCTCGTCGCTGGTTAATGCTGCCTCGTCCACTCAACCAGGCGAACAGCGGGAGGGCGCCACCACCACCGCCAACGCCATAGTTGCCACCACCACCATCACTGCCACCACCACCACCATCACCACCGCCGGCGCCACCACAGGAGATGGAGATGGAGGAGGAGGAAGACCACCAGAAGTGAGACTGAACTGGAGGATGAAGGGGAATGCCGGAGGAGGAAGAGGAAGAGGAGGGGGAATAAGGACAGTCGGACATCTGAGCCGCCGCAGGTTGTCTCCGTGTGGTGGTAGCTGTCCATCTCGCCTCGCCTAAACCTCTTCCAAAGAAACATCACGTTTCACCGGGACCCCGATGTCTTCCAGTTCCGAAAGGAATGGAGGCGGTTTGAGCTGTAGTGTTCTATATCTCAGTATGCAGCAGGGTATACCAAACTCCACAAAATCAACATGTGTTTATTGGTGAGGGGTGAAGCACATACAAGTACAGTATAGGTATACAGTAACTGGAACAAGGTATTACTCATAGAGGAGGAGTATGTGTTGGTGAGTGGGAGTCGGCTGGCTTGTCTTCTTGAGTCCTCTCTGGCCTGCTCCAGATGTTCTGCCTCCTCCTCTGTTGTTGTTGTTTTTGATTGCAGGGTAAATTACCTCTGCTTGGGCCTTATGCCTGTGTTGGCGGGCCCATCAGTCTGGTTTCCACACCAACACCTGACCCTGTTCAGGGGCGGATGCCAGCTTGGTTAACCACATTGTGTTGTTTATAGTCATGCCACTTTAAGACCTCCAGAAGGAACCACTGTGAAGGGGAAGCACACCACAACCACCAATCCACCGCCAATCCCCCCTCCAAATCAGTAGTGAAGAATGTTGAATCCTGGTGGAAATGCAGGATATCAAAAAGTCTTGGAGAGTAGGGGATTGTCTGAGTGGTTTAGTAAAAGTTGGAATAAGGTCTGGAACAGAGTCTAGTTGAAGAGGTAAGAGGTTGAACTCTGATGGAAAAGCAGAGTTTCTATAGATTGATATAATGAGTGATTGGGTGAGAGTGAGCTTTTATGTCAAAGTTGGAATGGAGTGTAGTTGGAGGAAGAGTTATTGGATATTCACGTTGCTGAAATAATCCAATAATGTGTGTGAGGGCGAGGGTATCGTTGACGAGTGGGTTTGATAAAGTGCAAGAGAAGAGGGGTGAGGATTTGAAGGAAGTAGGGGGTTACAGGGGTTTCAGCACTGTTTCCCTAAGGTTAAAGTCCTGGAAGAAAAATGATGATTAGTATAGTGTGCTTGATTGTGTGGATGTTGGCGTTCGTTGTAGTGTGTAAAATGTGTATGTTGCAGTTTAGGTTTGTGGGGTGGGGTGAGAGCCATCATACGACCCAGACTTGAGGAAGGAAGCACACAAATAGCCCTAGGCTCCACTTGTCCACTACAGTTCGGTGAACTGCCTCTAGTCTCTGGTGCCACGTGGTACTAAGCAAAATTAAACAAAAAATGCCACATGAAGACATCATTCCCGAGCATGATACTTTTGACTGAGACCCTCAGTGACCTACACCCGTCACAGGCTGCTAGTAGGAGTTGTACCGTTAACTCAGGGTGCTGCATGTATTTGTATTGTGTATAGTGTTTGCAGTTTAGGTTTGGAGGGTGGGGCGAGAGCCATCGTAGGACCCAGACTTGAGGAAGGAAGTACACAAATAGCCCTAGGCTCTGCTTGTCCACTGCTTTTTCCATGAGGGAGTGCCTCTCACCAGCAAACCATGTGGTTTAACCGAGCAGTGGCATTGCTGAATGAGACCTTCAGTGACCTACACCCGTCACAGGCTGGTAGTAGGAGAGGTGCCTTGAACTCTTGGTGCTGCAAGTGTATGTTTACCACAGAGGGGCGCATCCCCTCATGAAGCCAACTGTCCTTACGATGTCATCCATGAGGAAGCGCACTTGAGTTGCTCCTGTGGTGACTTGGTCTTCGCCGGTCTACACTCGGGGCCTCCTTCTTAAGCTGGCTGTGCTTGGGCAATCCAGAAGGTAGTGAATGAGTGGCTTTTCAGTCCTGTTTCCACAGTGCTGACACTCCTCTGACGCTTCTTTTAAGATGCAGTAACACATCGTTACATATCCCTTCCTGATCCGATGTAAGTTGGTCCAGTCTCGGCGTGGAACTTTGGTTGTGAGGGGTATCAATCCTGTTGCTAGGGTGTACCACCTGGCAGCACGTGAGGTTGGAGAGACGTCTCTAAGTTTGGAAAGTATTCTATCCTTGACTGCAGCCCCGGTCATGCTCTTGGTTTTCTTAAGGCTGGGAGGAATTTTGAATGTCTGAGTAGGTTCACTGGCTGCCAATTTGGCTCCTTTGTCAGCCCTCTCATTTCCGTCCACTCCAATATGACTTGGGATCCAACAGATTGTGATGTGCCTCCCTTGTCCTTGTATCTTTTGTGCCGTGGCAAGTACATGGGTCGTCAGTTGGACATTGTCTTCCTGGATGTACTTCCTGAGGTTCTGCAGTGCCGTCATTGAATCTGAGTAGATGAGGATGTGCTTCTCTGCCCTTCTCTCCACATGCCGCATAGCCTGGGCTATTGCTGCGAGCTCAGTCTGAGTGGAGCTGCAGTGGTCAGAGGTCCTCCAACCAAAGACACTGTTGCCAATGACAAAAGCGGCACCCGCCCTGCCACTCTCCAAGTTCAGGGAGCCATCAGTATAGTAGACAGCTGTGTCTTCGTTATCCCTGCTGTCCATCACTCTGTTGACATGCTGGAGGAGTTCATTTTCGCTGAGGTCTTTCTTGCCTCTCAGAAGCCGAACTATCTCTGTGTTTTGATGGCTGGTGTGGTCCACGGTGGTGGCACACGGTACTCACCGGCTGGTGAGTCTGTACCCTTCTTCAAGAGAAGTTTGACGTTGAGAAGGCTGTGTACTGTGTCTGCCACCCTTCAGATCCAGGTGTCTCTCTTTGCACTCTGCCTGTCCTTTCTCAGTTCTTTGATGACCTCACTTTTGAAAAGATTATCCCTATAGTGATGTATGGTTCTAGCTACCACACATGACACTACATAGTCGATTCTGTCTTGGATAGAACCCTGACCAGATTCATGCTGCATTACTTCTGTTTTGGTCCATAATGGGCACTGTATATGGTCCTCAGTGCTTTGTTCTGGATGCATTCCAGCTTGTGTGCCAAGGTCTTTGGTATACCTGGAAGCACTATGGCAGCATAATCGATGATCGATCAGATGGCTTGTTTGTAGAACATCGTGAGAGTTCTGTTGAGGCGCCGCTGTCATAGGACACTAGGGCCCTCAAAGCTGCAAGACGAGATTTAGTCCTATCCTGTAGGTACTCTATCTCTCTTTTCCAACTGAGGCTGTGTGTTATCCAGACTCCTAGGTACAGGTAAGTTGGCACCCATTCAAGTCGAGTGTCCTGTATGTGCAGATGCTCTTGGGGAGCTCTCCCCCTGATGAACATTGGAGATCTCTGGAGATTTTCAAACCCAGGTTTTTGCATTTCCCCTCGATCAGGTCAAGACTTTTCTGAGCTCTTCCCATGTTTCGCCCCTGAATCAGAAGTGCCAGATCGTCAGCATAGCTGATCAGTTTGACACCAGCCGGCAACTGGAGTTGCACTAACTCTTCCATAAGAATATTGAAGAGGGTTGGGCTTAAGACCTCTCCCTGCGGAGTTCCGTTTTCTAGGGACTGGTAAGTCAATACTTGACCTTGATACTTGACCCTGGCGGTGCAGTCCGAGAGGTAGTCCTGTACCCATGCGAGTATTCAGCCTCTAACACCCCTTTCTGTCAGTGCTTCTAGTATGGCATGAGAGTTGGCTAGTTCGAAGGCTTTTTCTAGCTCGAGAAACACAACAATGGCCTTTCGGTCCTTTACCGTGCTCAGTAGAGAAGCAATGGCAGTTGTGGTCCCAGTTGCTACTGATATTGCTAGAAGAGATTATCAACACGCAAAGAGAGAAGAAAACAGACTCATAGTACGGAGAAAGAGGCAATATTACTCTAGTAAAGTCAAGGAGGCCAGGTCAGATATGAATAAACTATATCTCATACTCAATAATTTAACTGGTAATAAAAAGAAGCCAAGGTTGCCTGAAGGATATCCTGATGAAGTACTTGCAAACAAATTCTTAGAATTTTTTGACAATAAAATAGCAACTATAGTGGAAAGCTTTCCAGGAAGTGGTTTGAATGTGATGCATAGACATACTCAAGTGTCTGAGAGCAAATTACTTTGCTTTCAAAACATCGGTATGGCCAAGATGAAAGAAATTGTACAACGAGTGAAATTAACTCATTGCGATAATGATCCGTTACCTGTATCGGATGTTATAACGAGTAAAAATGTAGACGAAATCTTTAATGTGTTCCTGCAAATTATCAACCTAAGTTTTGATAACAATGTTTTTCCGGAGAGTGAGAAATTGGCTATTATCAAGCCTATTGTAAAAGGTAACCTTGATCCTCAGAGTCTAAGTTCGTATAGACCAGTATCAAATCTGACCTTTTTATCGAAAGTGATTGAAAATGTGATTTTAGATCAGTTATGGCATCACTTGAATAAGGTGAAGGCTATACCTGATAGTCAGTCTGCATATAGGCAGCTATACTCAACTGAGACTGCACTATGTACTATGCACTATGTAAATGACCTAATGGTGTTAATGGATGAAGGAAAGTGTAGTGTTCTTATTATGCTTGACTTGAGTGCTGCATTTGACACAGTAGTGCATAGTATACTCCTAGATGATTTAAAGTCTATAGGTGTTGAGGGGAATGCACTGGTCTATCTGGAAAGTTATTTAAAAGATAGAACATATTGTGTACAGATTGGGAAATCCTTTTCAAAAAATAAACCCCTGCGAAGAGGAGTCCCTCAGGGGAGTGTATTGGGTCCTATTCTCTTCTGTATCTACACTATCAAACTATCACATATACTAGAGAAACATGGTGCGAACTTCAAACTATTTGCTGATGATACACAGTTTTATATATCTATAAATAATGTGGTGGATGCAGAGGTAAATTTGAGTGTTATTATGTCCGATATTAAGGATTGGATGGATTTGAAACAACTCAAGTTAAATCCAAGTAAAACTGAGTGTTTGATCGTTGGAAAGAAGACCAATCTTAGAAGATTGGACATCTCAAGCTTACGAGTGCATGGTAGTACGCTGAATGTAAGAAACAAAGTGAAAGACTTAGGAGTGCTGCTAGACGAAAATCTCTCTTTCGAAGCTCAAATTAATCAAGTGGTGAAAGTTTCTGGTTATCACCTGAGGAACATTGCTTTTGTTAGAAAATATTTAGATCAGGATACCGTGAAGATGCTTCTTCATAACTATGTCATAAGCAGACTGGATTACTGCAATTCACTATATTATGGTTTGCCAGACTATCGGTTAAGAAAATTGCAAAACGTAATGAACAGAGCAGCAAGATTAATTAAAAGTCTTCCATCTCGTGAGAGGATAACCCCAGCACTCATTGACTTACATTGGTTACCAATAAAGGCGAGGATTGTGTACAAGATATGTCTTCTAACATTCCGAGCATTAAAATTTGGAAAACCGGAGTACTTGATGAATCTTTTAAGAGGTTTTCAAGTAAATACCTCAATGGAACTCAGGCATAGTGATGAGCAATACAGGTTAAATGAGCCAAGGAGTATTCTGACAATGGGTTTCAGAGCGTTTGAAAGGTGTGCACCATTAAGGCTCTTTAATGGATTGCCATTAGATGTCCGAAACAGTGAAAATTGCACGATTTTTAAGAAAAGACTGAAAACACATCTGTTCGCTGAATGTTACGACACGGATGATATGAGTATTACAAGTGATTATAGTGTTTAGTAATATTGAGAGAGGCCCTGCGGAGCACCATCTGTTGGTGGAGCGGGGCATAGAATATCCAACAACAAGTAACAAGTAACAAGTTCTCTTGACAAAGCCAAAGAGATGTGGATGCCATGGACCAAGCTTCCACAAGAGTCGGTTGAGCACCATCCTCTCCATGGTTTTACAGAGACAGCTCGTCAGAGCTATTGGTCTGTACTTGCCCTTCTCTTTGGGCTTTGGAATGGGTAAAATATCTGCCTTTTTCCAAGCCAGGGGCAATCTTCCTACACCCTATGACTCGTTCATGATGGTTAGGAGGGCTGCATGATCCCCAGTACCCAGTCCGGAAATAATTGAGTATGTTATGCCATCATCTCCGGGGGCTTTGTCTTTGCACTTCTTCCTGGCTCTTAAGAGTTCATCCAGCGTGAACCGTCCGTCAGTCTCGTCTCACTCGAGGACTGCTTCATCTATTTTCTCTTGTCTCGTGTCACGGAGCTGTTATAGGCGGTCCTGTTTTTCCATTGGGAGATTAGTTGTTGCTGCCCTTGCTGCAAAGTTGCTATTAAACCTTTCAGCATCTTCGAGGGGGTCGAGACGTGCAGGCAGACGAGTTGCCATCCTGCCTGTAGCTATATTGATGTTTCTCCATATCTTTCCCAGTTTGCTGTGTTCGTCAATGGTCGAGCACCACTCATACCATTTCTCTGCTTTCACTCTTCTCGAGATTTCCTTGACGTGCCGTATCACCTCCCGTAGTAGAGAGAGTGATTCAGCAATGGGGTTTCTCCTGTGAAGTTTTCTGTGTTTGTTGATTCTCCTGTTCTGTTCCCTAATTTCGTCACAGTAGAGCCAGTAGTCCCGGTGTCTGGCACCGGTCCTCTTTCTTGGGATGGCTTTCTCAGCTGCCTTGTTAACTGCATTAGTGAATGCTGTGAGATTGGCGTCAAGGTCTCCTCCCATTTTCTTTTCGTCGTGCCAACCTTGTAGGTGGCTCTCGAACTTCCTCCAGTCGGCCTTCTTGGTGTTCCATCCTGGGAGTGGTCTGGGAACATAAGATCTGGTTCTTAGTTCCAGGCTTATACTGATGGCATAGTGGTCACTGATTCATGGTTAGTACTGTTAGCTGGATCAAAGGTGTAAATTTCAGATTTATCCAGTCGTTCCTTCCGACAAAAATATTGCAGTGTGGTCTTATACAATCTGTTAAGATGAAAATTAACATGAAAGATTGTTGGAGTCTCCCTCTGAAACAACATATTTAGACTAGTCAAAGTTGGCAAAATATTTTTTTAAAAATTTAGATAAAGAAACACAGAGGGGTCACTGACATCTTTTAAAGTTAGTGTTACACTTCTTAGTTTTTTTTTCTGTTACTGAAAAATATTCTTTCAATTCATCCCATTGTTCTAATATCCTCTCTACAGCCAGATGGAGTGACAGCCAACGTGTTTGACTTGGATGGAGAATTTTGTGTGGTTTTATGTCCAATAAGGTTTGAAATTGTTTAAATTCATATTTGCGTTTGGCACTGTGAGCAAAATGGGTATAAATACTTCTTATCAATCAAATCTTCACAATGTCTGGGAAGAGTCTTAGCTGCTTCGGAAGCACATAAGTGGAGAGAATGACAAATACATTTTAAAATTGTAATCCCTGGAAAGTTTTCCCTTAACCTACTGCATAAAGAGTTTGATTCTCCCATTAAATTCGATGTTCCGTCTTCAGCAAAACCAACCAAATTAATCAGGGGAATATCATGAAAATTTAAAGTTTCAATAATCATGTTATACAGTGACTGGCCAGAAGATCCAGTCGTTTGCATTTTGTCACCATAAATGTTAATTAAATCTAGCATCTTTGTAACAATTATTCCTTTGGCTGAATTATATAATTTTGCTATCACCATAAGACATTTGGTTGCACTGACATCAGTTGACTCGTCAATAATTATGGAAAATTTATGCTGCCTCAAATCTCTCACAAACTCTTCTGAGATAACTAAACCAACTTTCTTTGCAATTTCTGTACACTTTGTTCTTTTCATGTGTAATCCCTGGGCAATGGCAGAGTCAGGAAATATTGTTTTAAAAAGATCTGTCATATGGTCAGCAATGAGGAAAGGTAAATTATGTTCGGCCATGAAACATATTAATAATATATATGCTAAGTTTATTTTATACCGAATATCTTGACATCCCTGCTGATCTTCTTGACGAGACTCTTGACTATAGCTGGCTGCAGGAACTTGTGTTTTCTGTGGGACAGGAAATGATAATTTTTCTAGGTGTATCTTTAATTTTGCTTAAGGGGATAGTATGCATTTTCTATATTAGAGTGCCTTGATTCCTCCAAAGTATGCTAGAAAATGGGGCCAATGAATAAATATAATGGTGATCTGTTGCTTGCAATAGTTAGGAGTAATCAGTTGCCCCAGATTTACCACCAAAAACATTGTACTATGTACCCTCTTCATTCTTTTTCATAAGATGCCATGATTGGTTCTTTTAACCTATGACTAAATGAAAAGGTTGCCTTACCTTGTGACGCTTTATTGTTGTAAGATCCCCAGAAAACGTCTTTTGGCATTTGTTACAGTAGGCTAGGGTTGGATCTCCATCTACTTTTTCTAGCCATGGTCTAAAATCGTCCATGTGTAACCATTCATCCCTTAGTTTCCGTTTACCAGCCATGTCAATCTGAAAACAATATCAAATATGTCAATTTACAAAAGTTATAGGAAGGCATCCCTTTTCTGTTAAGTGCCGTATAATCTGTTAAATGTTGACAATGGATAACTTCTCTATTTTCCTTACACTCGTAAAAAGTTAAAATGTTCAATCCAAAGGTAATGTTTACGTATTAACACTTACCGGAGTTTGAGGGAAAGATGTCGGCGAGATATCTATAGTTGGTATTGTAGCTCTGGAGCACCTTGGATGATGTCTTCAATGTGAATGCATCCAGAGAACTGACATCTGCTTCAAATCTGTTTACAGTATCTGTCTTGATTTGACATAAATTGGTTCATAATTAATATGTTATTAAGGAATTTGTAAGTACAATGCAATTCCATACCCTAAAGAATTTGTAAAAATAGTTAAACAAATATTTTTATGCTTCTTTGCCATGAAAATGCTTAATTTAATTTTGTAGAAAAAAAATTCTACACACAGAAGAACCCGAAAACGTCCATTCTAATTAGTGCTAAATAAAATATTAAGGACTTATTTGACGATGAAAAACATCATCTGTTATCACTATTTATTTCCATTCATGTAAGGACAGTTTTTACAAATTATATGTTTAGTTTTTACTTTGGTTTCTTTGCCGAGTGTGGATGTGGAAAAAAATTCTACGATCAGTTGCCAGATGTCGCTATTTTTCTACGTTTCTCATCAAAATTCTACAAAACGGCAACCCTGGATCTGACCTGAGGTGAGTGATAATCCTTACCCTGGGGCACACCCTTTCTACCTGTGACCTGACCTGACCCGTGTGTGTGACTACCTGCCGCTCCTTTGTGTGTGTGTGTGTGTACCACAGAGCCTCCTATAAGGAAAACATCATTCGCTGCCTCTAAAACAACATCATCATCATCAACAACGAAGGTGGTTCAATACCACCAATAATTCAACTATTGCCACAACAACAACAACAACAACAACTACTACTACAACTACTACTACTACCACAACTACTACTACAACAACTACTACTACTTTTGTATTGTAAAGTGTTTGATGCCTTAATTCCCCATAAGGGGTGATAGGCAGAAATTTAAATGAACAAGAACAAGGTAGAGTCAGTCTCATCACACACGACACTGAGGTCTTTCTCCCTGAGGAGCGAAGTGTTAAGGTATGGAGGGGAGAGGATGTATAGCCATGGCTGATAGTGGTGGACCAGGGTCCAAGGAGTGTTGGAGAGCAACTGGACAGAGTTCGAACAAGTGAATTTTCCAAACCATTCTCAACGTTGAGAGAGGTTTAGAAGACTCACTTTTTCGAACTTTGTTCAGTTGTTCTCCAACACTCCTTGGACCCTGGTTTCTTTGTTTTGTGTTAATTTTCGGCAAGGTTATGCATTATTTGGGTGAATCCTATGATTATTATTGGTTGTGGACTCTCATGTTTTTCAAACTTACGAGGAACTTTGAAACCAAATCAGCATCGAGATAACGTTCATTCGAAGCTTTGATAACCCTAACCGAGGTGTGAATATTAACTCTGTTTTAACGCTAACTCAGAACACGCCCCCCTCCCTCCCCCTCACTCTCTCCCTCCCTCCCTCAGTCTCTCTCATACAATATTACCAGATCTCCAGACTCTCATTACTACAGCATAGTGGGACGAATTTCTGCTGCTGACTGTACATTGCAGTCTTCCATAATGTGTTTAATAGAATGGGGTGCTGTGTTGCATCTCGGACAGACATCCACAGTGGCTCCATCCAGCTTCTTCTGATATGTCAGAAGGGCCGGGTGGTGGTCACATCGCAGCCTGAACAGGTGGACTCTGTCCTCACGGGGAAGGGGGATTCAGATGGGTGGATGTCAGGAGGTGGTGCATGCA